>PNEQ01124548.1:0-79882 GCA_003012365.1 Medauroidea extradentata | reverse complement strand
ATTTTAATGTAAATTTCTCTACTCACATCCCCAATTAATAGGTTGGATCCCGCCGTATACATCCTTATACCTGGTTAATTTGGACTACTTAATTTGTTATTAACAACAAAGAAAAGAAAACATCAATTAAGACAAAAAAAATTGAAATTACAGTATGATAAGAGGCCAAGTTAAGTGCTACGTGCCAGTGCACGTCACACTGTGTACTGTCAGTGTGTTTGTGCGAGTGAGGCACTGCACGAAGGGCGATGTTGACCAGCTCCTGTGGTGCGGTATCGCCTCTAGCGCAAGACCCTGAAACGGCGTGCAGTGCTATCTTAGAATGCTCGCCTGACTGACACTTTCACTTGTGATCCCGTCTTTTTATTGGTGGAAAGTTTTTATCAAAGCCTATTGCATGCTTTTAGACAAGTTACACATGAATCCCGCAAGTAGTTTTTGAAAAAAATATAACCGATTGAAAAATCTGGTTTTAGCCATTTGGAGGAGCTCTGAAATAATTTTTCTAATCCACATGATGCTTTGAAACGTCTCTTCAGTCATTGTTTAGAGTGTATTTTCTTTTTGTACATACACATTGGGCATGTGTTTCTTTAAAAAAAAAACAGTATTATGAACACGCTGCAACACATTTTAAGCGCGTGGTGGGCTAGGCCCTTAAAAGAATTTCATTTGCAAATGAATGGTGTTATGCATCAACCAGCTATGAGCCAAGTATTAGATGTAAATAACAATGTGTTTAAAGATTCTTAGATTTGAGCAGTTCTTACGAGAAGTAGGCCTATTTTAGTCTTAAACAGGAAATATTTTGAACACTCTACAGGAACAGAATACATTAAGACAGGGAAGCAGCAAACAATTGGTCGGAGGCTTGCCACAAGTTGCTGCTCTTGGTATCCCCTGAAGATAGATCACCTGAAGTAGATGTGGTACAAGGTTTCAGGGGAATTCCTTGCACTAGTTTCCTGAGGTGCTCAGTTGTCCCAGCCGTATCTTCAGAGGGTACAACTACCGCCTTAAACCTGGGTCCAAGAGCATAGCTGTAAAGCAAGGTTCTTTCCTTTGGTATTGTGGAAAAGGGGCTTTTATAGCCTTGAGCAGTTCATTACAAAATGTAACACCAGACCCATATTCACCACGGTGATCCTAGCAGTATTTTGCTAGACAAGCTGTCATTGAAAACATAAGTGGAATTACCACTGATGTAGGTATCTGGTCTCCACAAAGTTCTGTTGTTGCTTCATGGAGTGGTTGAAATATTTCAATATAGCTCTGTAGTAGATGCCATTCACTTGTAGTTAGGGTGTCAATATCCATTAAAGCTAGATGCTGCAATTGTTGTACTTCGTTTTTCAATAGTCTCTCTAACATTAAATACTCTTTGAGTTCCAGCGAGTGGCACAATCCTGAATTAGCTCAAGAGGTTCCTGCTGCAATTCTTCTTGACTCTTGTGCAATTGAGTACAGTGGAATCCCTGAATTACACTTCTCAAGGGACCTGAAAAAAATGGTGTAAAATGCATGAAAGTGTAATCTGAAGGAAGGTTATAATGTAAAATCATTAAATGGGACCAAATACAAACAGTGTAATTGGCAGGAAAGTGTAGAATCAGGGGGTGTAATTCAGGGGTTCCACTGTATTTGCAGTTGCACTATGTTTGTATCTGCCAACAATTGCTCATACCTTTTTGAACATGGAAACCATGCCACCTGTTGCTCCCTTGCATCTCCCAGAGCCAGTTGCAATGTATGTGCAAATTTGCTGAGAGTCACATCTAATTTTATGTTTCTTGCATCAACAGTAATAATGACTAAAGGTATATTTGTTCCTTGCAGCATAAAGAGGCCCCACTCTTAAAATCTTGGCACAACTTTTCACCAATTGTAATTCCTATATGAGCATCTGGAAAATCATAACACCCTACACAAAACCTATAACATGAACTTGTTAACGAAATGACAAGTAATTAGATCTTAAAATTAAATAGAATAATGTACTCAAGAGTATCATGGAGGTTGACAGTTACACACACAAAAAGGACGACACATCTTGCGTGGAAGTGTGAATCGTTAAGTTTCGCCACGCATGGCTTCGTCGGGCGAAGAGAAGACACTGTACTGCAATATGGCGGATGGTAATTGGTTAACCTAGCGGCCAGGAAGTGAACTAGAGAGGTAGGCGGCAGATTTGAAAACGAATAGTGGTTATCGGAGGTTGAGGCCAGGTGGCTGTCTGGATTTTGCTGTGTATTGGTGAGCCAGTACCCATTGCCTTAGTTCTGCATTATTGATGGATGGTGTAAAGGCTTTCACTGCTCTGGTTGTGTAGCAGGAATCAAAATCTAGATTGTGGGATGCTGCAACTGGCTTGTCTAGTGAGTCCACATTGGTACCAGCTAGGGCCATTTTGGTGTCTGCCCTGTGGCCATTCATTCTCTGCCTCAGGGTGTTGGTAGCGAGACCAATGTACTCATAGACGAGCAATGTTTACTCTGTAGCTGGTAAATGAGGTTCTCTGTGGCACAGTTGTAGCTGCCCAGGATGGGGTAGGTTTGGTTAGCGAGTCTGCTATTGAAAGACGTGGATGGTTGGTGGTGTATGGCACAAGTGCCGCAGCGTGGACTATTGCACGGATGTGACCCCTTGGTAGTGGTGGGTGTATTGACTTTTGGACTAAAAAGTAGTTTGGGGCAAACAAGTTTGTTTCGGAGATTCAGAGGGCATTTGAAGAACAGGCTTTGGAAAATAGGTTCTGAGTGAGAGGTGAGACGTTAAGATTTTGTGACAAGAGTTGAGGATGGCTTTCAGTTTGTCCAGACCTTCAACCTGTAGAAGTTGTATGGAAATGAATGGATAAATATAGAATAGCATGGAGGTTAAAATAATAATTATAAAATAAAAACAGGACAGTTGCATTTCAGTGCTAAGAGAAAACCTTAAACATTTCATAAAACTAAATCAAATAACTTAAATAAAATCTTGTGGAGTGGTACCACCAGTTTAATTTAAATAAAGTACGCAAGTTACACAATCTTTAAAAGTGGCAATACCTGTGTAGGTTCCAATTAACAAATACTAAGTTCTTGTGGACATGAAATTGTTCATATCAAAGAAATAATACATCCTGTCGAAATTTATTATTCACTTGCGGATTTGTGGCTGTGTGGAACATAGACAAATATTCCCTCATCGCCTTCGTAGAGTGGTTAGTTTACGAACGTTAAGAGTGATCGTGGACATCGCAATGCAAGCAAAATGAGTTTCTTCCCTTCATTAACTTGAACTCTGGAAATCCATGCGCAATTTACACAACGTTGTGCAGTGCTATGCTATCCTATACTTAAAAAGTAATGAAACAGGGTCAGTTTGGCACCCTTGTAATGTTTCATCAGCGGGGCACACAGTAACAGGCAGTGGTTTGCTTCAGCATCTGTCACATCTGTGATCTCACGACATGCACATAAAAGATCTTTTCATACTAATTTCCTTATTCAAACAGCTCTTGGTCATTTAATGTGAAGCACGGGATCCGAGAAAATTGATTTGAAGTGAAACAAAATACATGTGTTCCCAGAATTCTCGGGAAAAAAACTTACTGCATTAGGACGGTGCCCTACTCAGAGCCAGGACGCAAGTAAGGATAGCTATACGAGTTATATGTTAATGTAATACGTCGTTCAGTACTTATCTTGCCTATGTACATCTCACCACTGACTTTTCTGTTTTTGGTAGTCAGCACTGCTATAAGATTTCTAGAGCCTTTTAAAATGCTAGCAAAAATACTTTAAAACATTTCGTAGATTTTTTCCTGTAGTTTTATTCCTATAGTAATATTCTCCTCTTCTAAATACAGAAACTGATTTCTGTCTGGTAGCAATATCATTACAAATGCCAGCACCACCGAACATAATTTAACCAGTAAATCACTATCCTTGCTTGTGCCACGATTCTGGTAGGCAGCACACTCAATGAACACTGGCTTGTCCAAAAACTGAAGATAATTGTAACTTCAAATATTGACAGCGAATCCACCAGTCACACTGCAGCTCTATGGAAGTATTTCAATCGAATAGGTAGGGCGACTATTTTGTCGCAAAAAGATTTTTGCCCCACTTTGTTTCAGTGTCTCGCGTACACATTAGCAGCTCTGCTTCGAATTAATTGGCAGAGAGTCGTTAAGACACGTTTCTCATTTGACTACACTAATCATAATAAGGTTATTGTGACTGTATGTCTGTGATTTGCCAAGGCAAGTGAGAGTAAAATCATCCAATCACAGAGCTGCAGATGTGCACTTGATGCATTGAAACCAAATGTTGCAAAAATATTTTCGCTATAAAATTGTGGCTCTACAAATGGGTCACACTGCAGTTTTATCCACATAGGTTTGGAAGGTTAGCCGTTTACAAACATCATTTCATTCATTACATGAAAGTAAAACACTAAACTGCCTAGGAATGTTTAAACTATGTGAAAATTTGAGGCACTTTAAGCATATTTTAAAATGTCTGTGATAATTTTTTTTTAGTGGTTATACAGTCTTCACTTATTTCTCATTTTGTGCCATAATCTGTGTTTTAGCTGTTTTCGTAGCATGTTCATGCTAGGAATAGCAGTCAGAGACTTAAAGTAATGTTTAATGTGTGCATTATAGACGTATGGTAAAAAATAATACTAGGTAATTATCACTACTAATTAAAAAATAGGGCAAATTTATTTTATGAATTGTAGACAGTATATATAACGAAGTGATAACCCATCCTGATGATAAATTTAAATGTCAAGAATGTTGAGAACAGGGGAGAGAAATGGGGTGAAGTAGTAGCTTGACCTGTCCGCCAAACCAGGTACACTACAACAATTAGACTGCTCTAGTTATCCAACGCAACATGCTAACTTGTTCACTGACACACCAATTTAAAGCTGAAAGAATGGGCAAGAAAATATGCTCGGGATGTGTTTTACGTAGACGTTTAGTTTTGCTGATAATCATTGTTTAATTTCCACAACCGTGATAAAATAATAACATTCTTTCGCTTTGTTGTTTTACGGTGTATCATTAACATAACATTTTTAGGCATTTCTTAACATATTTATGTAGCACAGAGTTTCTAGATTATTTTTCTAACTAGTATTTGTTTTAATTGTATGGTATAAGTTAGGCCTCATGGGTGCAGTTTAGTATGACGTTGCACAATCTCGTCACTTACCTATGATTTTTTTTTTTTGCATATTTTCGATGTGACTCTCACAGTTTTGAGTGGTAAAGTTTTTATATGTTATTAAGGATGCTCGACTCTGCAAGTGTGGAAAAATTCAGCTTTGGACAAATTTTTTGGAGGTTGAAACCTTTGTTTCCTGGCCTATTATGGGTGGGGGTGGTGTGGCTGAACAAGGAAGACATGGCAGTTAATGCATGCACATAAACACAATCTGGCACGTATTTCTAGCAGTACGCATCTTACCGCACAGCACTCTCCAAGGAAAATGCAACACTGATATGAGCAACAAGTGGAACAATTAAATTTTTCAGCAGATTTTCTTTAAAATTTTCAACTTTTTTGACCAGAATTTTTCTTAGTCCCCAAAAAAAAAAATGGTCATAATAGGTAAAAGGGGCCGTACAGTAGCGGTTTGTGCCAATGGGCTGCAGGGCTACAGCCCTCCCTGATTATTTTGGAATTAATTTTCATTTCCACAGCTGATGTTACAGAACTTACAGACTATAATTTGTAATGATATCTTTTGAACTACCTACTAGCCAAAACCGTCAGCCGATCGCGAAGTCTGAGGAATGCGAGAAAGTTTTAAAGATTTACTTCTTTACGTGTTTCATGCCTTGGGTGGTCTGAAATAGGCAGGGCCGTGCGGCGAGCAGCCCGTCTGACCTTGCTGGTGCATGTGCAGAGCGCGACCCAGTCTGGCAAACCTACAAAGCAGGGGGGCAGAGTTGTCTGGTATTTGCCTTGCGTGTGGGCTGCCAGGCTCGCAGTCCGTACAGTGCACCACGCTACACTGCACTGACGACAGACGCAACTTGTCACTCAATTCGCCTGTTTCGCGACATCACTGCAGTAAATTGTACCAAAATTTCATTACCTGTCCTACACACCGTGGTGCTTCCTACGAACTTTTCACGTTTTGCGTACGCGATTTAGTTAATTAGTAAAAAAAAAAATGCTAATATCGTAACTACATTTCACTCAAAACCCAGCTGAAATACACTTTTAAAAAAACTGGTCTAAAGTAGCATGTTTCCACATATATGGAATTTTTAAACCTATGTTATGCCAAAAAGAATAGTTTATTTTTAATATTCTGCCATAAAATCATCTCGAACTGCAACCGTTTTCTCGAGACAGAATGATAAGTTTTAGATGTTGCTCCTCCTCGCCTAGCCGTTACAGTAAACATTTTTTGCAGGCTATTATTTGACACGAATTGTAACGTACTTCATACCAAATAATAAATTAATATAAACTTATATGCAAATACAAAGTAAAATAGAGTGACGTTATTCATTTTTAAAGTACGTACTTTATAGCTCAGCACTTTACCGAACCACATGGCAGAGAAGTAACTCTTAGACGAAAATTTCAAAACTTGATTTTCTGTCCGGCCACCACCATAACCATTTATCAAATACAAACTGGTTTTTTATGGGACGTCCTTTCAAATACCTTCAAAATTTGTATTATTTATGACTCTCCGCAGTAGACGAGACAGTCATAAACAAATGTACCCTCCTTATACGCGAGTATTCCGTAATAGGGGGATTTGCCATTATAATTTACCATTCTATATCTTTTATTTTGCTGAATTTATAGAGATATTTAGGTGGCTTTTAATATTTATGGTCATACGAGTTATTTTCTTTTGTTTCATTATTTTTAATTATGTATAAATACCTTTCTTTATATTTATAAAAGTCATCGTTTGGAGTCTCTAGCTTCCCTCCTTGCATACAGCCCTTACCCTATATTGGTCGCTCACGATCAAGTGTCTAACAAGTTATAGCTGCAAGAACTTCATGTACAAGTAATGGGTATCCACACATTAGTTAAGTGACCATTTAGTTTAAACATGATTTTGACTTAATATTTTCATTTTCAAATACAGTGAGTTAGTGTTTTTTTTATTTATTTAAACTATAACAATAGTTCATTAAATGTGAGCCATAACAGCTCGCTGAAGGTACTCTGAAGTCGCTTCAACAATCTGGAGAAACTTTCCAAAACACCACACTTAAAGTGCACAACCACCACAGAGCAAGCATCTTCTGTCAACATATACGCTCAAGGCAATGGAAACAGGCAAGCATAACCAATGAGAAAATGCAATGTTTAGAGAAGCAGATATATTTCCTCTTAATATAAGCTTCCTCTACACTCATTACAAACCACATTGCGATGCCATACACAAACTCCAAATTTTACAATCGGACCTCTATAACATTTAAATACTACGAACGTTACAAATCACTTCCGTAAATGCCATAATTATTATTATACTAAAACAATATATAAATTACAAAGGCACAATATTCAGTTTACCAATTTAGTAAAACTCCGATCTCGTTAATCCTCATTACCAAAACAATACAAGTGCACTTACATTATATACCGCCATTTCACTTATCTAAGGTCTCGTAAAATACACAATTTCTCTCCCCCAACTCCCTGCCATTAAGTAAACATCCTCGTACATTCTTTCCTTCCTTTAATACTTCCCTTTTGGAGAACTCTATCCGACGTCCGATTTATGTCTCAAAATTCTTGTCGACAGTCCCGCACAGGGCACAAAGTTCCCTACTTCAGGAGCGTCGAACCAAGGTCGACACGATAATGCTGAATATCCCTAAGTGTTCCCAATTTAGATTTGAAGCACTTGAATGTTCGAGACTGGAAATGGTGCAGTACACACTGCAACACTCACCATACGTCCTTGTCGACAGCGACCCTAACCATAGCTGCCAACCTCACAAAGATTCAGAAATAGTATAATTTTCAAAATAAGTAAAATTGCGCGTAAACGAGTTGCGGCATTTCATGTGTTGTGAATATGTAAATGCCATCGAACTAAAACACTTTAGCGATTTTTAAAATAAAATACTACACTCTGAACATGTCAAAATGTTGTACGTAAAATAAATTTAGAACATGGTGAGTACATAATAAAATTAGCTAAAATTTTGACTACTATACGTATGTTGTGTTCATGGCTAAAATTACGTAGCCTTCCTGGGGTTATTATAAAGAAAACAAACTTACGTATTTTACAGTAGGCTTACTTTGTTGTACCATCAGAAATACTGCTCTTAATTTTAATATTCATACAAATCTAAACAAACCTAGTATAGGTTGTATTGGTTAAAAGTTACAAACTTCACAGATTTTAATACACCAATAGATATGCGCCAACTTTACTGGTAACACAGGTTTTTAATTCTCTTTCACAGTTCCATAAATGCACGAAAAATTCTTGCATAGTGCAAATTATCAAATTTAATCACACTTGGCACATCTAACCACAACTCTCAAGACACTGCAAATACTGTGGATTTGAGAAATAAATTGTACATCGTTGAACGTGCAGATGTGAGAGTATTTAATCTTGTACACAATATTAATACCTCATACTTTAACTTTTTGAACAGTTTTTAACATCCACATGGTTTGGCAGCTATATAAAAACGTAATTGTAAAAAGTTGTATTTCCCAGATATGAAAGTTTCAAAAATCCTACATTTTACGACCATTAAATACGCGACGTCGATACATTTACCGGAGCTAAAATACGTCGCCACAGAAACCAAATGTTACATTTAAGCTTGCAGAAACCAGGTTTACAAACACTACGCAACTACGACGTGTGCTTCAATATTTGCTGGAAAAATAAGAATTAACATATAGTTTCTTTCAGTTCACAAAATTTAATACGTGTTCTTGAACAATTACTACCCGGAAACGGTAAATTGGAAAGCCACTTCAAATTAAACCAGTCTCGTGACTTTAGGCCGTGTCTCAATTCACCCAAAGAGTGCTCTTTTGTGCTCCCGCTCCAGCAAATATGTCACAACTACGTCAGAGAGAGCACACTCTGCCTGTCTCAATTGGTCGCCGAGAGTACGAAAGAGCGAGAGCACGAAGTTGTATACTTGCTCTCGCTCTCTTGTGCTCTCTGGTGTACGCCATCTTGATTTCAACAATGGTTTGAGGTTACTGAAGAAACGTGCGACATATATTGCACATGTTATTATTTATACATAAATAATTATTTCCAATGAACAGTTACCTATCGCGAGTAATTCAGTAAACATTTTCGGCCGTAATATGCCTTTAAATAGACAAAATAAAATTTTAGGCATCGCCTATTAACAGCTATTCCCACTTGAAATACAGTGCCGGTAAGTTAAAAAATTATTATTTGAATAGTTCACAAGTGTATTTAATATGTATATAACTAGTATTAATATAATTTAAGCACTTGTAACCTTTGCATCGTTTGTTTACAAATACGAGAGAGCGTCGTCCCAATTGTGAGAGTGAGAACACCAGAGAGCAAACAAGAGCTCTCTCTTGTTGTGCGAAAGAGCACTCTCTCAACATAGTACTCTTTGAATTGAGACACGGCTTTAGTTTGCACGAGTCACGACGGCCATTTTAGCCAGCCGGGAAGACACTACAATCGATTGAGTGTGTTCGGCAAAGTTCGGGTTACATCGTACGATGCGTGAATAATACGGTACTCTGTAGTGAATTATATAGTACCATGGCTATAAATGAAGCACGCTAGTTCCCGAAACTACAGTATTACAGTTTTCTTTATTATATACAACACTGTAAGTCAGATCTACATACCACATGTTCCGTACCAAAATTACGAGATTTCAGTACCATGTTTCTTAATATGAATCAACCAAACTGGGAAAAAAGGGAAAGCTTGAAAATAGTACAAAAATTCACATGAATCGTACAACCGTACAATAGGGCACAAAATCGTACATTGTACGGGAAAATCGTAAGAGTTGGCAGCTATGCCTAACTCACACAAGATCGCCGCAAGCCAACACATGAATAACAGTGGCTTTTCTTCCCTTCCGATCTGTCATGAGGCTATGAGAAGTAACCTCAAATTGGAAATGCCGAAGCACGATACCAGCACCATATCCAGACGTCCTTACCCCAAACCACAGGTCTCTCACTACCTTCACCTCAGCAACTATCTTACTAGGGCTGCTATATCGGACTGGGCGTTCGTCAGTGCCCCTCCTCTCGTTGACGTCAATCCTTTCCATCATGCTCCTTCCATTGCCGAGACCTCATGAGCTCCCCCCTCCACCAAGTCCACCCCTCCACGGCTGTTAAAGGGGAAGAGCAGGCAAATTGGGCAGCCCAGAAATCCCGGGTTACTCGAGTATATCATCCACAAAATCCAACCCGACCGAATCGCAGTCAAATTCGACCTAATCTCAGGAACAGGAGGTTCAAAATTCCCTAAGAATCCAACTAAAGATACTCCCAAGAAAATTATACTCAAAATCCAAATCAGCCAAACAAAACAAACTCAAAAAAACAACTAACACAACACAATGACCCAAAATAATTTTAAAACAGCGGCGACCCGGGAACCAGACCACCTGCTCAAATGAACAGTGCATTTTTGTTAAATGTGAAACACTGTGACTTGTGAACCTTAAAAACAACTGAGCTATGATATCAATCCAATGAGTGGACAGCACTCTCTGCGTGATTTCGACTTGGCGTAACTTTCCATGCAGCTACCCTTTTTTTTTCCACCTACTTGCTACTTCGTGCTCAACACAATAATCCAAAGGTATGTTACATTTGTGAAAATTATGTTTGTGGATTTTGTGAATTTTGTTCTAAAAAAATTACAGTAATCCAAAGGCATATTAAATTTGTAAAAATTATTTTTGTGGATTTTGTGAATTTCAGTCAAAAAAATTACCTTGAAATGGTTTAAACTCTTTGAGAAAATGGAACAGCAGTACTAATTGCTTGAAACATTTCTTGATTTCCTCGACCAGCGACTAGGGAGACCTTAACAGAATGTTTCTTTAAAAAAAATACAATATTAATAAATCTACTAAAAGTGTATTCAATGTTTAGAAATGAGAACTCCTAAAATAGCACCATTTTGCACATTGAAATCCAAATTTTTCCAGGGGAGGACCCCCCCTCCTTTTATTGGGGGATAAGTGTTCCTCCTCGTATACGCAGCCCTATGTTGAAATCCACGAGCCGCACCTGGGGTCGTAACAAGTTTTTACTGAGCACACACAAAATGCACACACACACACTAAAATGTGTTTGCAAAATGTGTGAAAAACCTATGGTTAGAGTACAGTTTAAAGTTTGCCGCACAGTGGGAAATATTGCACCGCAAATATTGGAACAAGCTCAGATTTTTTTCTTTCAAAACAAAGTTTCTCATATTGACATCACATATAAATCTAGAGTGCCTAATAAACACAAAGCATAGATGCATGGCCTAATATGTATAAAACTCACTCAAATAGTTGGGATTGTAATGCGTAGGCAGCACTTAACCTACATCCAGGTGATCCTGGTCATGACACCAGAAATGTAACGGGGCTTGTTTGTAAATATGTCGTCATGGCACCAAAATGTAAGGATGTAAAGATGAATAATCTGGTATGGGCACTTCACCTTTTTCCACAGCTGTAATCTTTCTGGCCGGAAAAATTGACTTAACCTCACTGTAGGTTACTTTCCAATAGTACAAATTTCTGAATGTTGGGAACAAACAAATTACAGGCAAACCCGAAAGAAACAAAGACACTTATCAAACAGAATTTAAATTTCGGTTAGAGCACTCCCAGAACAGAACCGGTCCAAATGGCAAATAATTAAAAGCCCGCATCTTGCCAGAAAGAAAAATGGGTAAATTACAATTGTGGCCACAAAACATTAAGCCGGCGCAACAGAAGTTTATAATAGCAGAACAGAACCACTCAAATCTGTTAGTCCTCCAGAATCTAGTCCATTCGAGCTTGCGCCTCCCTACTGGCATGATTGCCTCCATCTTGTTGCCTGTCTCACAGCTGCCACGAACAATATGTTAGGCTACCTCAGCTGCCACAAGAGTAACGTAGTGGTGGACCTGGCCAAACCAAGCTAGCTCTCTCCCTACAGCACCCAAGGGGGGGGGGGGGGGAATTAAATATCGCTTTTTATGGGCACAACACAAAATATGCACTGCGTTACGTCTGCTTGCGCAGCGTTGGAATTATATACTCATGAAATGCCATAGAAGCAGCATTTAACTTGCTCTGCACTTGCGTTGCACTGCGTCGGTGCAAATTGCATGTGGCGATATTTAATTGGTCCCTGGTGGCCACGCAAATCACCAGGAAAAAATATGCTTTACCAAAACTAAAACTACATAATATATAATTAGATTCTTACGTGTCTTTTACTACCCACGTTTGGAATTTCGGGAAAAGAAAATTGTATTTTTCACATGCTTTTTGAGTACCCTAACCTTTCAAGACGAAAATGGCTTTTTGGCAAATTTGAATACTGTTTTCTAAAGGCTTTAAAAGATTATAATGAAAATTGAGTCTTTTTGTAAAACTTAGTGTTCAAATAAAAAGAGTAATTAAAAATCTTTGCAAGTTTTGTACAAGTCCAAGGTAACGGTAATTCTGAGAGTTCACTTTTACGTAGGGATGTTGTTTAGGCCTCGTGAGTGAATTAGGTAAATGTTTTGTACTATAAAGTTTTATAAATTCTCATGTAAATTCCCATGTATAAGTATTTTAAGAGATGTGCTCAGAGCCACACACTTTAGTAGAACCCTCGGCACCCGAAAATGTTTACTCTAAATCAATGTTTCGTTAAATCCAACTTTATATTTCTACCCCCTTCCCCCTCAAAAAAATTTAGGCTTTTCGCACATCATCAAAACTTGATAAACACCGCTGATTCGCCTTTCTTTCCGTCTCCCTCCTACTCCTCCAAGAACATTTGGGAAATTTCAGGTATAAAAAAAAAAAGGCAATGGAAACTGAAGTAAAAGTTCGTGAAATACCACTGTAAAATTATAAATAAATATGCGCAGAACCCGCCATTGTAACTTACAGGCCGCCGAGCTCGTGCAACAAACTGGTTACGGCTCATTAAAAAAACTTTGTACTCGAGCGTTTTTTAGCATTGGCGAAACATATTATTTACGTAAATAAATTTGTTGTAGAAAGTCTGCATAAATAATATAATAACATATTTTTAATAAATATGCTGGTTTTTTCACGGGACGTGACAAAATAATCACGCTGGACACCACTGCATTCTGTCGGTAAAATAATTATTTGGTAAAGCACGATGCACGGTAGCTCATTCTGACGGAGACGCGAAGCACTATCTGTGAATTAGTACCCGTGCTGTCCGCTGCCGCGCTGTGTGGACTGGGTATCTAGATGCTCGTTCACGTCAGCCGCCAGGATGAGGATCTAAGCGCGCGTTTGTTACGCAACACAGCATCGCTCGCTCAGCCGCATGCGCTCAGCTCAAAGCCACTCTTGCAGCCAAAGTTTTCAACGAATTTTAATAATTTTTTTTTGTTTCTCGACCGATAGTTTAAGACTATATATGGAGAAAAATGAACACACTGAGGTCAGTAAACGTATTTTTTAATAGACTTACACTACACTTTATATTTTAATTTATCAAAGTTACTTAGTTTTATAATTCTTGTTTACTTTTTGCTAGTTTTTAAATCCTTTCGTTAAATCACTGTTTTCGTTATTCCCGAGATTGTTATATCGGAGCTCTACTGTACTTTTCTGATATGAATTGTGCAAAGTTGAGTAACTTACTTAAAATTGTAATGTTCATGCAGATGTCATCTTTTTGTGTAATTTAAGTGGGTTGCCAAGTTTATAGCTTCCATGGTAAAGCATAAATTAACGAGCGTCACAATTTTTTAACTTGTGTTGTCCATTGTCTTTTGTTTGTTGTCCACTGGTTTGTGTTGATTGCCATCTTTTTTTCATATTGGGAATTTGTTTCTATATTTGTGTCTAGGTGTTGTGACGATATTAGACTGAATTCTATTTCTAGAATTATTTGAGACACACACACACACACACACACACACACACACACACACAGATATATATATATATATAAAGATACAGATATATATATATAGATAGAGAGAGAGATATAGATAGAGAGATTGAGATAGATAGAGAGATTGAGATAGATAGAGAGAGATTGCTTTATAATTTTTCTATTGTTTTTTTTTTATATCGGTTTTTTGTTCTTTTTTGTACTTTGTCATTCAGCACAAGTTTGGTCAACAAAACATGATCAATGGCGTATGTCCACAAACCAATAAATTCTAATACTGCCAGTTGAACATTAATTTTGATGGAAATAATTTTGACTATGCTTAATTTTCCAGAAGTAAAAAACTCTTTATTTCGAATATTTCGGCACCGGCAATCTAATGACACAATCGTCAGAGAACTGTGAACTGTTACATCGAAGTTCTACTGTGTACTGCAGTTGGGCAAATTTAGAGAACGTATGGTATACTAGTGGTATTTGCATTTGGATGCAGCTCTTGTTTATTGGCTTCCAGCTCTCATCCCTCCAGTTATTAAGGCGAAAGGCGACAGAGGTGTCACATTGCAAATACCAATTCAGAGTGGCACTCCTTACCTCCCAGTCACATTTTCATTGAATGGATCCAAGTCCATTTTTACACTCTTCAGGTGAGCAGAACATATTCCTTGTAAGACTGCAAAATCTAGTCGTGTGTCCTCCACATTACCATGAATGGCACCATTATTCCAATATTAAGGTAAGCAGTACAAAGATCTGCAGGTACTTTCATCGTTCTCTACACCTCAAACAAGGGGAATTTTAATCCATTGTTACATTTAAGGTGACTGCGTATTTCCTCTAAGATTAAATGTTCTGAATCTCCCCTCCAAGGTCACATTTATTCAATCACCATTGAGGTGAGCAGTACGACAGCAGGTCTTCATTTGCGATTTGCATCATGTTTGTATTGTATCCTACAAATTAGATTTTGGCAGTCTCTGACGCTGTGAATTTTAAAAATCTGAATCTAAAGGCACAATTAATTTGTACCAGAGGATAGAAGACAACTTTATTTGCAATGTTAGCAATACTGAAATAGAACAATGTTGATATTTACAGAAAGTGTATTATACAGTTCCTGAAAATGTAGGGAAGTTATTAGAATTCACTAAAGTAGAGAACTTCACCCACGTTGCTGATTGAGAAGCAATACTGCACTACCCACAATGAATAAAAGAGAAAACCAACATAACATAGAGAATATTTATTATGCTGCAATACAGACTGTACATACGTTGAATAAATACCCAGCTATGTTCTGGTGCAACATACAAGTTCACTTGACACAAGCCACGCACACATGCAACACTGAGCTACACGACCAGCACCATGATTCATCGCCTATTTACACACAACTGCTACATACATCAGCAATGAACATCAACAAACTTGATAATAACATCCTAAACAGCCAGCACTCCAGCTCTCAGCACGACTGGCTGCAGCGATATGAAATAATAAGAAAATTCAGTCTTTTCAGTTTACATACAATACAATAATGATACCCACTTCATTTTTACACTCTTTCCTTATGATGGGCGAGACTTTTTTTATAAAAAGACACCAAGCATCTGGGATTGAAATCTCAGTAATAATAATGAATGTAATTTACATGGCAGTCTCAAAGTACTACAGAGACGTTGCACAGCGGCGCTGTATAAAAGCCACCTCATCTGGTACACGCCAAGTTGCCTCCCAAGGCTTAGTGTGCTGCTACCAAGTAAGAGAGGCGAATCAACGTACACCACACTTACCTTGCCTTCCAATCATCACATGCCGTACAAACGTGATTTAAAGAATATAACACCCACCAACAACTGATACGGCACAGAAATTTATATATACACTGTACATGTACACATCTAATTAGATGTAAAAATAAAATAGGTATGTACAACACAGGTTTACGCTATAACAAACCTATAACTCTGTTCAAGTGACTAGTACTGAGCAAATATTTTATACATTTTAAACACGTACTATTGTATGACAAGGGAGAAGTACTGCTAGAAACTGTGCAGTGTGCTGGCATCCTACGCCAACAACAGACTGCACTTGAAATTATAGTTCACTTGAACAACTGCAAAGAAAAGTAAAGGTAATATAGAATGTGAGGAGATTAGTTAACCAGAAGCTTCATCTTCTTTCTTGACAGACTGCTGCTTGATTCTGTAGTCTGACAGTGCAGCCTTGATGGCGTCCTCTGCCAACACTACAACAAATAGGTGGACACGTCAGCAGCGCACTGCTACTCGCATAGCACAAATACTAACATTCAGTGATTGCTCCCTGGATATTTCTTACAAACCTGTGCGCAACAAAACACTAGAAGGTGGTGCTCCGCGACAGTTTGATGATGCAGCATATCCCCAAAAAATTGTCAATAACAGTGTTACAAAATATTTTTTTTCCAATATAAATAACAATTAACCAACTTTTCGAACGAATGGGATCCAGTGACTCCGCAGCTCGGCCGAGTAAGTCTGGGTGTCCGCTCAGTGGTCTTATTACGTACCACTGACGCAAAGTCGACTAACGAAGAAATTTGCTTTCCTTTCACTTCCAAGATAGCGTTTTACTTTCCTCAAGCGATTATGTACGGCAATATTTGCTTCAGACGTTATGTTTCCTTCAGCGCAAAGTTTTACTTCAAAGGAAGTGACGTCAGAAGTTTTGCTTCGACGGTGAAGAGCAGTTGGCTATCCTGTTTTACAATAAATTTCCATTTTTACTGCGAAAACAAGAAAACTTTTACATGTTGTATGTTTGCACCTCTAGTTTTCTTCCAAATGTCTATATCTAACACTGCTTATTCTATGGTGCATATTTATTGAGGCAGAATCAGCTGATTGTAAATGTAAACACGGGCAAAGCAGAGAAATGTATTTCCAAAATATGTATAAGTTGAATCATTTGTGTAGGCGATTAAATGCTCATTATATGCCTACATTAACTAAAGGTTTTATTAGACGGAAGATATTTTATGCCTTTTATTCTGTACGAATTGGCCATCGGTGCAGCCGAATATGACACGCAGGAGAGTTTACTTGTGCAATATGATAATATGTAAAATTGTGATAGAAATGAAATATTTTAGCTTAGTTATTAAAGCTTTTTTTGTGTCGCGAACACGGCAAATCAGTGGAATTTAATAAGAAATGAACATGTGTCGAATATGTATTTAACAGAGGTTTACTGGTAGATTTTATTAATATTTTGTCCGTGATGCAGCTAGTTGCAGTAGTGATAGCAAAATATAAACATAAAACTATTTAACATATGACACTTGCAAGTAATGTTATTGTTTAATGCATTCAATAAGTTGCATTTTTGTTGAAAATGTGCCAACCTCTAAAATGTGGCAATATGCAACTACCACAACAGGAACATGTCTTGAGTAGTCTAAATTTGCTAGCGGCAATAGAACAAACATCCCACAGTTTTGAGTCTACTACTGCATTATGTATTTTGCAAGCGAACAAATACATGATGACATTACGTTGTGTTTTGTAACATTGCTAGGCTATATCAAAGGATAATTGCTTGGCAGGTTGTTTGAAATTTGATGTGTTGGCTATTGGCCTATATCAAGTCGAACAGCAAAACTTAATTTGCTGTCATATACAGTAAAAGGCAGAATAATTAAACACAAAAGTGTTTCCAAGGTAACGCCCCTCCCTCTGTGCATGATAAACTCGCAATTTAGCTGTCACCCTGTGGCGAGATGACTCTTTCCTGCCCCTCTACACCAACCTGTCCGAACCCTTCCTACACCTTCCAACTCCCTACACAGTCTCCAAGTGATCTTACAAAATACTGCTGACGTCACGAGCATAGACTGCCTCCCCTGCTCTGTTCTCCACTAAGCCCTTTGTATCTTCTCACTCGTGTTTCCTCTTCCACTATACTTTCCCTTAGCTGGCAGTGAAACCCTCCCAATCCTCACTACAGTCTTAGAGTGTTTTAACTCTCCCTCTGTCCTTGACTCCATCTCATTTCCTTCAATACAGATGGCCTACCAATTAACTACCTACTCCTTCCAACCTGCACCTGCCTTCTCCACCTAGAGCCTACCCTTCACCCATCTCGGTACCCTTCTTTGTACCTTCCAAGTTCCTGCACCTCAGCTGCAACATACGTATCCCACTCTGCCGCTGCATATTCCAGCATTGAAGCCATTAAGCTGTGTTGATAGTCATTTGAAATGAGCAACATATATTAGCTAACATGTAGATAGATATGAAACACAACTAACATATTTCACAATATAGGTTCTTGCAAACAATTTTACACGAGAGCAAATACTATAAAATAAAATAGAGCACATCTTATAGACTGGAATATGATTTCACTGTAGGCTTACTGTAGTTCTGTTAAATTAGGCGATTATTTTCATGTAGACTTATTACAGATACGTAACCCACAAAATACTCTGACATAGCAATCATGTGGCCTCTTACAGGGTTCAAAAGAGGTACGAAACATCAATTCATTAAAATTTGAAAAGTTGTTTCTGCCTATTACGTGACACCAATGCTTTTCTAAATTATTCATTTACTTTAAAATTTTCCAGCTAACATCACATACTGACAATTTGTGACAAAAATCACAACCCTCTGCTGATGTGAAGTAGTCATTGAAAATTGAGTCTTATTCACTGCAAATGGGTTGTATATGTCCAGTATTTGCCTACTTTTCACAAGCAGCCACTGTTTTGCTACTCTCCCTTACATAAAACACATAACCAAAAAAAATAAATACTGCAGCTGTGCGTGGGGTTTATCCATTCATTAGACTTTGATGTAAACACAAACTACAGCATTAGGTTATAGTTCCGCCTCTGTAATTTCAGAACATGCAAGCTTATTTCGAAAGTGAATTTCGACAAAGAAAACCTATTTTAAACAATTTTGGATATTGCAAAATCATTTTATGATCTTGATTTTATTAAAGACATTGTTTAATTAATTATTTAGATGAGTGATGCAAAGATTTTGTTACTTTGCACGGCCTTCCATAGCCGTGCAAATTTACGTCAGTTTTCTTCTTCATCTTTGCGTCCGAGCTCGCGAGCGCGAACACAACTTGGTTGTACATAATCGCTTTCGAAGCAAACTCAACGTTAGCAGGGTTTGCGCACGAAGCAACTTTGTGGCGGTGGTACATAATAAGCCTGCAGGAGAGGACAGTCGTCGTCAATCGAAGCTTGTGGACGATCGCCGGGAGATGGCTGGTTATGTTGTTATCAGTTGAGGCGTCATGGCGGTAGTGACTGGACATGTTAGGCGCTGGAGAGGGACTGTGAAGCCTAGAGGGTGGGTTTGCCAGTAGGAGAGGATATAGAGGGCCTTTTTTAAAAATGTTTTTATAGCAAGTTGTAGGTGCTTGTAACAGCAAAATTCATAACAAGGGTACATAAGACACTTTCGGGCTATGTTTCTCGACTGAGTGCAAACGGCAAGTCGCAGTATTTAGTTAAATTAAAATTTTGTAAACCTGTGCGAGCACTCGCAACATTAACCACCATGGAATTCTGGCATCGTATCAGAATGTACAGCCGCTAATGTCACTTGTAAAGTTTGACCAACGAGAGATTAATAAAAGATAAAGGCAGGTATTATTTTTTATTTATTCTTTGCTAATTAACACCACTGCTATCCGGGCATCATAATCATCAGTACTTCTACAACGAAAACCAACAAAAGTTCTGTGGTAGATATCTTCATCACTTGTCCTTGGTACAACTGTAGCCACTAACAGAAGCTGGCGGAAATGAAGAGAAAAGGATCATTTCCAGGCGTTCTTTTTTTTTAAACCCTGCATCGTTTAATAACAACAGAGCTCAGCCCCCCCTTTATACACAAAAAAAAAATAATGCACAGACACACATACACACAAAATAATAAATATGTTTACAACTACATAAAACTGCTCTGATAAATTTTATCTACAATATCTACTCATTAAATGCATGGGGCTGAATATAATATATAATAAAAAGTAATCTGGGTTATAAATACCTGCGAGTTAATGTCTTATAATAATGGTTTCTGTCCATTGACTAATTGATACAACACACACTATTCCCGTTACGAATCTCGTAAATGCTGGCATAGTTCATTTGAATTTGTAACTCAATCTTCATCACCTGGACTACTGACTGGCATATACAAGAAACTGATTGCAGCAAATACCAGCGACACTGACACACATTTGGCACCCTCACGAGAACTCAACCAGTACCTTTCTGAATCACTATCACCAACTGACTCAAAATCCAGTAGTGTACTGGAAACATTCACATCACCCACAGTTGAGGAAACTAGCACAAAAGTTTTTATCTTTCCCAGCTGTGTCTGTCATATCAGAAAGACTATTCAGCTCAGCAGGTTTGTTAAGTTGGAAAACAAGAAGCTCATTACACCCCAAAAAGCTGATAATGCTTGTTTTCTTGAACGAGAATTTGAAATATGTGCGTTCTGAACATATGTAGGCCTATGTGTAGTGATATGCAGTAATGCAACCAACTAATTTTTTAAAGTGTAACTACATGACATTATTTTTTGTGCTTTTATATGCTGCAAGATCTGAATCTTTTTTTATACAAAAACTTATTTGTGACAGCTGACAATTAGTTTTTAAAAATGGTAAGTTATTATAAAGTAACTTTTCCATTAACATTTTTTTTTAATTTTATGTATTAAGTAAGCTATTTAATTCTTAATTTGTCTGATCGGCAATGATTGGCGCCGATCATCGACGCAAATGATCGGTATCGGAATGATCGGCAAATTTGGTGATCGGCCCAGCCATACATATTTTCCCATGTACCATGAACACATCATTCAAAACTAAAATTGAAAAGTTGGGATCACTAAGGAGAACAAAATTTTTTAAATATGGTGAGGACTGGAAAAGTTGAGATTATCAATACTGCTGAAAAGGTTTACTATACTGGAAATTATAGCATGTAATCAGTTTATATCAAATAAATGTATACAGCAGTAATAAATATACAATACTACATAGTATACAGGACGACGTTCACAAAAATCCACAAACTCTGGCAAGTACATCCTTGTGAAAGATAATGCAGAAAATATTCTAGCACTTTGTACATAATCATAATTTTAAGGGAGTTATCAGTTTTGGAATTTACAATTTTCTAACACTAATTTTGCCACAAATTGGAAACTTATTGACGTAAACTGACAATACACTGAATATTATTTTATGTAAGTGTGACTGACAACCCCACAGCAAATGCTGGTTGCAACTTCCACCAATATGAAAATAAAATGGGTGGGTACAATACAACTGCATTCAATATTTGTACCATCAGAATATTAAAACATTTGAAGGTTATTTATTGAGTAATGTGACTTGTCTAACAACAAACTCTTGTAAAACACACGTTAAGCATAGGCACTGTGACACAGAACCTAGCACATCAGGCAGTACTACATACATGCGTGCATGTTTTATTCCATCTCGCCGCAAAGATGATGGTGGATACTTACTGTAAACATCATGTACCAAACCTTACGGCTGGTTTCACAGTGTTTTGGTTATCTAATCACATAATAAGTTTAAACAGAATGACTCAGTGGTGTTTCTCAATCAGTGTGTCCAGCCAAATCTGGCATCTCTAGTCAATTTATTATTCATTTTTTCTTTCAGGTGCTTTTTCAATGGCTTCAAGAAAAGAACACGGCAAAACATCTCAAATCCTACTTACCTAATTGGGAGAAAATTGATGACAGTGGCTCTGGAAGAAATGGAAAATTTTTATCACATTCATTTTGCTAATATTGTGACATGCACTAGCACGGAGCCCATACTTGGTCTTTATCATATTGTAATTTCAATTTTTTTTCTTAACTAATATTTTTTTGTTGTTTATAACAATTTAAGTAGGCCAAATTAACCAAGAATAAGATGTATGCGGCAGGATCCAGCATATTAATTGGGGATGCTAGCAAAGAAATTAACAGTAAAATTTATTCAAAATTTAAATTTTAACAGTTAAAGCAAGGTAAAAGCAGTAAATTTTTCATGTCAATTTTATCTGATTTATGTCGTGTTTGGACTCGTTTTAAAAAGAATTTAATTTTGAACAATTTTTCTAAGTACTGTGACTTTTTATTATATTTTGCGTTGTTTGTATTTTGAAAATTTCAAGTAGACTCTGAGCTCGCCTCCTCTGAAATGGGATTTATCTGGCAGGCAGGTCAGAGTTCGGACGCTTGGAGGCACGTACAGCGGCGTGCTGGAATGCAGCTAGAGCTGCTGGTCGTTAAGCTATCGTCGTGGGTGGTAGTGTCGTGCGCAACAGAACTCTGAAAAGGTAGTGATCTGCGACAGATTGATGACGCAGAATATCTCCAATTAATAAACTAATGAATATTTAGCTGTTATTGTGGAATAAAACGCTTTGCAAATTTGTCAGTAACTATGTTACATACTTTTTGTCCGTTATAAATGTCAATTGACCAGCTTTTCAAACAACTTGGATCCCGTTGTATCACTCCGCTGCTCGGCCGAGTAAGTTGGAGTGTTCGCCCTGGAGAAGTAAGTCATGATCCATTGGAGCTAGCCGGTCGAAAACGTATGACCGGCTAAGTCGTGATATGTCGAAGCTGGGACTCGGTCGCGGAAAGATGGCCGGCTGAGTGTTTTATTAGTTGGAGCATCATGGCGGGAGTAAAAGGATGTGTGAGATGCTGGAGAGGGGTGGTGAAGCCTAGAGGGCGGATTCATTAGTAGAAGGGATTTTTCTGCTTTTGCATACTCCCTATTCATTTTATATTTATGTAACCAGAAGTAGGTACTTATAACCGCATAATCAGAACTAAGATATTGTCTATCCCATGTAAGAATTCCGTGTTTTGACAGCCGATGCTACCAATACAATTTATAACAACAGGACGTGACCGTATGACCTGATGAAGTAGTAGTGGCAGCCCTGATCAACAAATCCGTTACCTTCCATCGCCGACGCTGAAAGTGGTGTGTATTATACGTGAAAAATAAGTACGCATTTTGGAGGAAATGTAATATAATAACACGGCTTTGTATCCAGCATTAGTCAGTTAACTATTTTATTATATTCAAATCGCGCAACTTTATAACTAATTTACAAACAACCGCACCATTATCAGTCGACCTGTAACCAAAACAAAGCACGCCATTTGCGAGTGTGAAACGTTACCGCGTTCATGTGTGTTTGAGATTCTTATAATGTGTTAACTTCTATTATTCTGTGCATATATTTAATATATTGTAATGCGTGGATTATAAAACCCGGCCTGTAATCGCCAATGGGATATTATGACGTCCGGCAACCAAAACAAAGAGCGGCCATTTGCGTTGTTTCAGGTTGAGCTTCTCGTGTGTTCGTGTTCGTTTGAGATTCTTGTACGGTGTTATTTTCATATTTTATGCATGCATGTAATTGTAATATATTGCAATTCAGGGATTAAAATACGTGGCTTGTAATCGCTAACGACAACGGGATATTAAGACGTGATTCGGAAGACAGGAACTTCAACTGGCATGTCTACAAAAACATTCGCTAAATAAGAAGTACGTAATCCGTCCAGACAAAAGTGCTACATAAAATTTTACAAATATTACCTAACTTTTATTATAACAGAATTTGTGGGTAAACACCTACGGTTCTTGTTGTAGTCTTCTCTGTAAACATGCTTTTTCAAGGCCCCGGCTCAATAAATTATTTTTGTAAGAAAATGTCCGTGTTTTTTTTTTTTTTAAAGCAAGTGGTTAAAATAAATACCACGTGAAATTTTGTGCTTACCGTCAGCTGCAAAAATTTAGGCCTACATATTACCCAAAGAAACTGCCAGAAGATGTACGTCTATATATTCGCCGGTCATTAAAGTGTACTGGTTTGATGACAAGTGTTAATTAATCAACAAAATATTTAAACCTGATCTGGGCAATTAGGCCTACCCATGTTTGTTTATTACTTACGCTTTTTATTGATTTATTATTTCCGTTTAGGTTGAGAGAGCACAAATTTTTGCTGTATAGCCTACAATAGTCACATGACTATAATAGGCTAACACTGATATTTCAAAGGTAGGCCCTGCCATAAAAGGTTTTGTTTAATAGTCTACAACTGGAAACTTAAACTAGGCCTATACGGATTTATGATCTGATAGTAGAGAACCAAATTAAAGGCAACACGAAAAATAATTGTAATAATTATTGCATGAATTAGCCTATTTTAATTATTATTAAAGTTTAAATATGTTTGCTTGCACTGTAATAAGCTCTTGCAACTACAGTTTGCAGTAACCAAATAAGCTACTATTATTTAATCTTTTTAGATGTCAGGTAGAAAACATAAGTTGCCCATACATGTTTGTTTATTTCTGGTAACGCCATTAAATGTTACAATTTTGATCAAATTTAGAAAACCATTCAAGAAAAAGTTAAATTTTAAATAATTGTATTAACTTCATATATGTAGAATAGGCTATCCATTGCTGTAATTTGAAATAATTCCATTAACATTGCCCACCTAACCCTAATAAGATTAATGTGCTTCTAGTATTGAAAATAAATTATTTGTCTGAGATCTAAAAAATTATCTCAAGAAAACACAACACACTTTAAATGTTATTGCAATCATAAAATACCTTTACTGTTGACATGTTTTGGTTGTCAGCTGGAAAGCACATGGTGGTGGAAGGATACATAATGTTTTGTTTACATTACCCTACTTTTTTATGATCTGTCAAATAATGGAATTCTTATACGGTATGGACAATAGATAAGATGCCGGGCTAAGTATTACTACAGAGTTCAAGCGGCAAGTCATAGTACGTTGATAGAAAAATCCACCTAAAGTAACCCTGGGCGAGCACTCACTATATTATTTGCCCTTGTCTTGTAAAGTTCTTCAAAAGAGAGGTTAAATAAAAGGTAGATGCAGATAACATTATTTTCTTATTTATTCAATCGTTGCTGATTAACCCCATTGCTATCCGGGCATCAGTATCATAGGCACCACCTCTACATCAGTTCCTTTGTTTTCGTCGTTGTTCTGCCTGCCAACCACATACAATAGCAACGGAAGAGAGTTACGTCACCGGTTGCACACCACAACATGTATAGCAACACCACCATATTAACCTGAGAAACATCAACCCGCAGCCACGTTACAAGTGGCGCCGCAAACAGGGACATCATCATCATCAACAACAGGCAGCAAAATTATACACTAATTACGCATGAACAAGAATTTAGAAAATCAAAAATTAAGTGAAAACGTACAAAGCTATAGGCCTAACCTACAGTGCACAATACAACATGTCACGGCCCGTGTTTATTATATATTCAAGTGGAAAAATGTGTTTCATATGAATAATTTTCATACTACAGTAATTTAACATGTAGACATTTTCACTTAAAATGTACTTATCAGAGTAGATATTTTTATAATAAAAATTAAAACATTATGAAAAGAAATGCAATGTTTATAGGCATCGTCAATGTACTGAATTTGTAACTTTTGTTTGGTTAAATAATCAAAGATTATTCATTACAGCCATTTTTAATTTACCACACGCATTATAATATAGTTGCAAAACTTAACTTGCATCATAGTTGATAATGTAAGAACGTGTCATAAGTAGAGCCCGGAAAATGTCGCGGATTCAATGACCTGCATGTTAGAATGCACCATTCTATACATACTCAAGCCCCGACTATTTGTCCACTAGCTGCTACTCAGTGGAACAACAGACAATGAACGAATACACGGGACTTGAATATGCATAGGACATTGGGTTCTATCAAGCAGGTCATTGAATTCACGAAATTTTCCGGGCCCTAGTCATAAAACTACTAACTATAAAGGAAAATACCGTATCTTGTTTACTTATTTTAAAATTCTTTTCCTGTTGTGGGTGTATATTCATATTTTATTACATTCCAAGTAAGTGACAAAGTGGCACCCCTATGAAGTGGTACCAGAGCTGTTCCCCACTTTGACAAGCCTCTGGGTTCTCAGACTTGCCAATGGAAATGAAACTAGATCTTCAACTGTTATTGAATGTGACAATAGTTTGCCATATAGAGAATTAATTGGTTGCCTAATGTATATAATGCTAGGTTCTAGACCGGATTTAAGTTTTCCCCGTTGCTTATTTCAGTCAATTTCAAAGATGTTTTGGGAAGGAAACATTATAAGTATTTAAAAATACTTTGAGATATTTAAACAAACCAAACTAATTTTGTCTTTGTAATTCTAAAAAATTACGATATGTTTGAGTCCCACATTGATGCAGATTAGGAGCCTCACTACTACGACAAACCATGGTTTCTGAGAAATTTGTTGTTGCTGTGTTGTCATAGTTTCTGAACTATCCCGACTACTACCCCTTAAAAATTTTTTTTGTATAGGATTGTGTTAAACTGTCACTGGCATAAAATAGACAATTTTCAAGAAAGTAATAATGGTTTAATTTAATAGGCCTATTTTCCTGAAGAATTTTATACCAGACAAGCCTATAACAGTTACAAAAGTTTCCAAAAATTTTAAAAATGAGCGCGAGTGATGAATGCCGTGGCGTATATAGGCAGCGTTGCGTAACAAGCGTGGGCCTAGATCCTTCCTTGTGACATATGTGGTAGCAGCTGCCATATGGTGGATGAACGACATCATCAGTGATCTAGGTACGCAGTCGAAAAAAACATGTTGGCGGACAACATGAGAACTAAGATGGAGTCAGTGTTTCGTTGTTCCATCAGAATGTGCTACTATGCATCATGCAGCAAGTTATTCTAGTACCGTGCTCTAGTGTGCACCACAATAAAAATGTATTACTGAAATGTTAACACAACTCGCCGGCACAAAAAGATAAAGAGATAAGGTGAATGTTGCAATACTTTTGGCATAATACACGTAGTAACCAGTTTGACGAGTGTAGCATACTTACTTTCCTTCATTCTTTTTTTTAGCACGAGTGCTCTCATAATTCAATTACTGACGGTGAGTACAGTAGTTTCAATGTGTTACAGCTGAGTGTAGTGCAGTTGTTTTCAAATGTTTACTGTGAATAAACCAGAACCACCATCAAAAGTACTTTTTTGGTAAGAAATTTGGGGGGAAAAGAAATAATTCCCAGAAAAATTTTTAAGACCAGTACTGGCTTTGTTCTACACTGTTGAATATGCGTGCCCTTTCACATTGTGGCACACGTTGAATAGTTTGTGTGCTTGCCTGGGACAGGTAACAATCAGCTTGGACCGGTGAATGTAATTGTTCACTTGTCCATAGTACAGGTGGTGTGATTGCCAGCAAAAATGAGCTATGCCAACACTGATAGTTACTTTATTTTCGTGCGCTAGTCGTGAACCGTGTTTAGCTGCGGCACCACGTTAAGTTTGAAGCCATGACACTCAGACCAGCAGACGCACTGACACAAGACGCGTTCTCTCATTCCCTATCCTTGCTGCTTGTCTCAAAAAGCTCAAGGTCTGGCCAGTATAATCTGAGCTGTATCAAGCTATGCATAGATAAGGATGAGTAGCTCTGCGTGCGTGTGTGGGTGGGTGGATGCGTGTGCATGTGAGCGAAAGAGAGACAGCGCTATTGTATCTCCCAGGAATTTCTCATGTATGTGTGCGAGAGACTCAGGTACAGCACAGCAAGCTGAAATTAATCTTTGTGAAGAATCTGCATGTGTCACCATTATTCAGTCAGAACACGCAATCCTTGTTCCAAATAGCCATGCTGTCATCTGAGCTGAGTGGAAGCTTATGTCCAACAGCGTAGTTTTCTTTTTTTCATCTCTCTCACTCTCTCAAGTCAGGAGTTGCTAGCTAGCAACGATTTATGTACAAGAAGGCTGAGGGAGTGTCCGGGCAATATACAATTTTAGTGCTGTTGGACAAGCCTCTTCTCCCACTTGTTAACCATACACAGGATCTAGGCCCAAGCGACAGCAATGAGCTGATGCGCCCGGCTATGGGCCGAGGATCTAGGTGATCGCCCGGTCCGGAGAATTTAGCATTTTATAGCAAAGTAGAACTTCACATTTTATCGTGATTACTTCGCATTTGCTTCTAATTATTGCTGAATTCTAATGAACATACCGTATTTAAAATAATCTTTTACACTCGCGATGTTAACTTTTTCTATTTTATTCCTTTTAAATTATTAAAATTTTTTTTTTTTTTTTGCGGAGATTGAGAATACTGTTGTAGTTGCGTTCTTGTCGTAGTAGCTGATGTCGTAGTTCCGGGGCTCGACTGTGTGTAAATTATAAGAATTACAGGGAACTTTATTACAGTATGTGGAAATAATGTAATATGGAAGTGTAAAAAGCAGAGTTGTGTCAACTTATCTAGCATCAAGGCTGAATGTATAGCCTTGGCAACTGCCGCTATTGAGTGTATGTTTGTTAAAAAAATAGTTAACAGAGATTCTAGACTTAAATGATATTGGTACTATTATTTATGCTATTCAGTCATGCATGAAAATGGGTTGTAAGCTTGAAACAAAATGATCAAAGAATATTCATGTTAAGTATCATATTTGTAAAAGAACTTGTTTAAGAAAAGGTACCTAATTTGTGTATGTCATTACAAATAGCCAAATAAGTGATTGTTTAAGAGAACAGATACCACATTGCAAATGAAAAAATTTTGTCTCAGGGTTAGGACTGTCAAAATTGGGGGGAGGTGATAATAGTCATTTTCGCCAATAGGTAAATTTGTGTGCCTGAAGGAAGTCAGATGTTTACTGTATTTTATTCTACAGTTGGTCCTTGTGATTAAAGTGTTTGTCTCTGAAGGTCAAAGTAGTATAATGGCAATGATGCAAAAGCCTTGTTCTTGGTTGACCTCTCAGCTTTAAAACAGTTTTTGCCTCCAATTTCTTTGAAACCAAATGACATCAGTGTCCTATAAGGGTTCTATCTCCCTCAACAAGTTAACATACTCACTGGAGCAGTGCAGCTTGACGGGCGGCAGAGACAACTCCTTGGCTATGTCCGTGTTTTTCAACTTGAGTGCCTCATCCACCTGCAACGACATTGACCATCAGCTTTCTGTTAAAACACCTCACCTCTTATCTACTCTATTACCTACATACGCACCGTCTTGCCCTTAACCCACTCTGTGGCCAGCGAGCTGGACGCGATGGCCGAGCCGCACCCAAAAGTCTTGAACTTAGCGTCTATTATCTTGCCGTCGTCGTCCACCTTGATCTGCAGCTTCATGACGTCTCCGCACGCAGGTGCACCGACCAGGCCGGTGCCTACCTTGCTGTCGTTCTTGTCCAGCGAGCCGACATTGCGAGGGTTCTCATAGTGGTCCAGCACCTACAACAAGCAGGTTTCACAACTGTCACACACCGTGGATGGACTACAAGCGAGGCAGATGCAGCACATCCTTGCTCTTCTGTGGCTGCTACTCCTGTCACCAGTTAGATTGGTACTGCTTTCCAACAAGTGTTTCGAGGGCTGATCATGCCCACACATAAAAGTAGAGCTGCTGTACAGGCTAACCATTTAAGTTCTGGAAAAATGTATAAAGCTTCTTACATATCTGGTGTGGATAATTCACTTTGCAAATTAACCACAACATACACAACAACTGCAATGTTTGCAATCACTTGTGGCAACTGCTGTTATTGTATCCAACTGGTCAGCTTAGTTATTTACAGCAATTATCATCATAGCAGCTTCCACATACTTACAGGTATATGCAAGTGAGTAGCAAGCTGGCAAAGCAATGTGACTGCTGAGCAAGAGTTTTCACACTAAATATGCGGTAACATCTGAAGGAATCAAAGTAATCTAACATTGTTAAAATCACAGGATGTGCTGTAAAATCATAATTTTCATATCTAGTACATTTTAAATATTTTGTGCTGAATTCCAGTGGAATGTTTTACAGGTCAACTCAAGCATACAGATTAACTACAGTATTCAACATAAATATTACAATAGTGTGAAAAACTTACCCAGTTTCGCCTACATGTACGGTACTGCTGGCAGATTCGTAATAGAAAATAACTGTTAGGAAGGTAGGGTATAAGTGATTATGTAAAACAAGAAATAAATTTAAACTGCATACATTACATACCTTGGCAGGTTTACTATTAGTGAAAATAACTAGTGTAGGCACATGTATGCAAACTGAAGGAACGAAGGCACAGCAAGAGCTCAGGAATGCATCAAGCATATCAGAGGAAAGCTAGAAAAATATTTAAGCAGTAAAAAAACAATTACCTACAGATGCAGAAGAAGGTAAAATATATAAATGGTAGAAATTGTTTGCGTATGTGAAGAAGGCACCGGAACGTGAGAGATAAATGCCAGTGTTGGAAGGGACAAATTGGAACAAATGATAATAAGCAGAAATGATACAAGTTCCGTACTTGTCAGAACTTCATTAGCAGACTTATTGGAACTGATACTAACTGGTACCTGGAGTCACAAAACATGATAAAAAAAAAAGTAATACACGAGTTAAAACAGAAGGGGGCCAGATGGTACATTAAATAGCACTCTTATGTAGAGAAAGTTGGTTAAATTTCTATAGGTAATATTTCACATATCATGGTGCACACAATTAAGAGGAGAAGAGGATGGATGCCTGCTTCATTAACTTTGAGAAAGGATATGATAATATGACTCATGGTACATAAATGAAAGAAGTAGACAACATGGTAGTAGACAAGTACGCAGTATAAGTTCATAATCTGCTCTGCCTGTAGAAAAATTAGAAAATAAAAGGAATATTATTTGTTTTATCTGCAGAACAGAGGTACTGTACTCACAGATTTAAGTCAGCGCTTAACATTGAGGTCTTTACAGCTGGTAAGGGGTGACACGAGGTGAGTATGGAGCAGCGCCGGAATGAAGGGGCGGGGGAAACGGGAAATGCCAGAGAAAACCCGCCAACCAACGGCATCGTCCGGCACGATTCCCACATGAGAAAATCCGGTGTCCGACACCGCCGGGAGTTGAACACGGATCGCCTTGGTGGAAGGCAAATGGTCTGACCATTCGGCCACCGCGACCCCGCAGAACATAGGCGCAGAGTGAATAACAGCATGAATATCCAGGCAATGAGGAGCAGAACAGAGTGAGGCAGGCTGTCTTAGGAGGTTGGTGAGAGAATGGAATTTACTTTTGGAGGAGTTGGTGACTGTGAGGTGGGGTTGGAAAGTTTAAGAGAGGATTGGTATCTGTTGAAGAGGAGGTCACATCTTGCCACTGGACAGTTGCACAATTGCAACTTTTTCTTCTTATCATTATTATTAATAAACAACTCAATTTCCTTGCCAAATCTACTCAAGTCTACCTGCTCCCTTGATTAAAAAAAACACGAAAAGTATATAAAAAGTAAATACAGGCTCCCGCGAGTTTATATAAAAGAAAAGATGTTGTAAAATAAAATACTATGTCCGGACTATACTACTTTTGTTGGACAAGATATCTGGAGGAGTTTATCAAGTAAAATTGTCATCCGCGAATGTAATACCGGTATGTAATAAATTATATAATTACTAGGCCTTCTAAACATACAAATTTTTAACACTTAAATTAAGCTGCATATTGTGGTGATATTGCCTGGCAAGTCGGACAGCGAGAGGTCCGAGCAGCAATCAGGTCAGCGTTGGGAAACCACAGAAGACAGCAACTCACCTCACCCCCCTCGTAGTGGCGCAATAATGAGGACAAGCACGCCAATATATGGCACTGTTACCAAGTAAACGAGGTCTGTCGTCTGTCTGTCGTCCACCAGCACTCATCCGATCAGCAGCAGTCCAGTTCTCTGCCGGGGACTCGTGGGTCGAGCCCCAGCGGGTACGTGCTTGTCCGTCGATGCCGTCTACCTCATCAATCCAGCTTTGGTAAGATCGTCAGATCTAATTATGTGGCAGCAACCCTCAACTTAACATAATATATTAATAGTCAGCAATATTGCGTCCCCTCCTAAATTAATAAAACATACAGTAACATTGTAACCTATTTTGTATTCAAAGTACCTGCCATTGTAGCAGAGTAAATGCCAGTTTAACCATAACTGTCTTAAGTCATTTAGCCCTAAATAACATCTAAATAAACCCACAGTGTAGCTACCATCTGAGTGAAACCCCCCATAATAATAACTTGTAACGGCAACCATTTAGACAATGACTTAAATATTAATTTTGTAACAACATAAAAAGCAGTGGTTATGTGCCAGAGAATTCCTACTAACCTCATATATTGCTAGTACGCAACTGTAATGCCATAAATGTATAACATAACAGCACAAAAGGATATTCTGCTCAGTTCTAACCTGATCTGATAATATCAGTCTGCCTGATCAGTGACTGAAATATACAGCTTCTGAAGTTTTTGCTTTTGCCGTAAAAAGCCACCAACGCACTACTCTTCGAATACATATACACTCTGAAAAAAAGTTAAACATCCAACGGCTGAGTAGATCCCATCATGTGACCAAATACTGTCAAGTACGTATATGTATTACGTTTTCATAAAATACTTTTGTAGTAAATAAAAGATTAGCTGCACCATGGGCAGTGGGACTTCACGTCACATAACACTTATTAGAGATATTTTGGAAAATTTTATAGATTGTGAATGTGTGCGCCTGAGCATTAGTTAAACGCTGGCGGTAAAAGGGATGGGAGACATGAAAATTGAGACATCTGTATTGTGGGCATTCTTACCAATGTGCTGTATGTTCCACAGTTATGAAGGCACATGTCTCTCTAGTAAAGGTATGAACAAACTCAGATTGCATGTTAGAATTTTTAATCAACCGCGAAGTCTGACTGTAGTGAAGTTCATGTTACTGAAAACAAGTTTCAGATGTGGCATTAACAACTTGCCATGTGAGCAGTAAGTTCTTACGTGAAGTCCCTAAGTTTGTTGATGGGATGAACTTTAATGACAAGCAAGGTATTTTTTTGTGAAATATGTATATATGGCAAACATTATAAATTCCCTTTTTCTCGAAACCTAGTAGGCCTACAATCCTCGCAAATAGAAGAATTGATTCATTGTGACCTACGTGTACCTTCAGTTCACAAGTACTTTGCCATATACAAGGATGACAACTGGGTTTGTATAATTTGTAAGATTCCTGAAGCATAAAAATGATATTTTATTCAACTTTAAACAAATAATCGAGATATATAATAGCAAATTTGGACATAAGTGCAGAGAATGAGAGTGGATAATGGCACAGAGTTTATTAAGGATTGTTTGATAGGTTTCTAACAGAAAGTAAATTGCTCCCTACATTCACAAACAAAATATCACAATCAAGAGACAGACCAGATCTGTGTTACACTTTAGGATTGCGGAGTATAATGTGACGTGCACTGGCACGCAGTCCATTTATTTTATGAATATCATGCTGTAATTTATTATTTTTATTTTATATGAAATACTTGATTGACTGTTTTTTTGTGTCACTAATTAATTGTTTCAAGTTAATCATATCCGAGATGTTTCAAGGATTTATACTGCAGGATCCAACATATTAATTGGGGATATTAAGGACAAAATTACATTTTAACTATTAAAATTTAACTGCTAAAGAGAGTTTGGAAGTAGTCATTTTTACAGTCAAATTTTATTTGTTTTATATCGTGTTTGGACTCATTATAAAGAGAATAAAATTTTAAGCATCTTTTCTAAATAACTTTTTTTGTATTTTGCTTCATTTATGTTTTTTTTTTAATTTAATTTTCGGTGATGAGTTAGGCTCCTCTTGGATGGGATTCATCTGGCAGGTCGTTCAGGCCCAGGGAGGCACGTATAGGGGCACGCAGGCATGCAGCCTGGTCAGCAAGCTCCATGTGGGTGGTAGTGCAGCGTGCAACGGGGCACTGTTGAGGTATTGCGCCGTGGACCGATTTGTCCATTTGGCGGTAGAATTTGTCCCCAATCAAATAAAGTAATGGGTATTGTCTGTTCCTTGTGTGGTAAAATATACATTACTTAAGTAAAGGCAATGTTATGCCAACATTTAATGACTTTAATGTTTACTTTGTTGTGGGGTTTTTCTCCTATATATTTATTGGAAAGACTTATGGAATCCAGAAATTGTTATATTGGAATATTTCCTCAGGCAATGAACTTTGTGCCAGTGTTTCGCCGAATGTGCACCTTGTCAGAACTTCCTTCTGCATTATTTTGAACCTTTCCGCCACCGCCATGTGCTTCGGCTATCTTCGGACAGCTTCGGCGACGCTCGTGCCCCTTCCTTTACTCTGCCGTCTTCCCCTCTCCTTTCCCTTCTTCCGTGGTTAGCCCGGCCAGCACGCTCTCAGGTGTAGGTCAGTCTCTGCTTGTGGTTCCTTCCCCGCGCATCGTTTCTCGGTCCTTTCGACACTCCGACGGTTGCAGTGTCTTCGGTAAGTTGGCTTTTCAGTTTTGTTAGTTAGTATTCTTTAAAGTCATTTGCTCCTTCTGAGCTGTAAACCGCGTGCCTACTTCTAGTTTCTTTTCCTTACCTTTTAGTAAAGCACGCCGCCGGGGAGTCGAAAGGGACCGAGATGAATGACATGGTATGCCCCCTATTGTTTCTTAACGTGTGATGGTTTTGTGTTATGTTAATAGCCATGTGGGCGCTTTTGGATGTGTATTTTTGATAGTGAATTAATGTTATTAGCCTGTACTGCTATTGTCTTGAAAGTAAAAATTATACGCTTGAACTTTACCTATGCACGTTTGTTGTAATTTTGGGAGAGAAAAGGGGTCTCCTCGGTATTTAGCCAACTTGTTTCTGTGTACAATACCTGTACAACTTGTTGCTTTTGGGTGTATTGTGGATCTCGTTGTATCACTCCACCACTCTGCAGAGTAAGTCCGAGTATCCACTCGGGAATCGGTGAGTCGGAGCTAGTTCACGAATATGGAAAGATTGCCAGCTGAGTGTGTATCAGTCGGGGAGTCATGGCGGTTGAGGGCGGTGGTGGATGATGGACAGGCGAGCATTGGCGTGGGGAGATGAAGCCTCAGGGATGCATTCACCAGTAGAAGGGGCAATCATTAAGTCCCCTTTGTTTCTGTCGTGCCCACCAAGCGGCAAGTGGACACGGCAAGTTATCTAACACAATATTTCAGTTTTATAAATGAAATATTTACGTTCGAATAAATGAATTTATTACAAGCAAAGCAAAAGCTATTACACAAAGTGATTACTCACTGTTTACACTTGAAGCGATGAAGGATGCTGGTAACAGACCTAACAGAATTACGTTTAAGGTTAGCAAGTTCATAGCTACAGCAGAGAAGTGTCGTGGACCGTCGTGGTGCAGAGCTCGCTGACACAGGCGGCGAAGGTTCCGACGTCTCTAGTAGATCGGTTCAGACTGGGGAGAGGTCCAACATGGCGGGCCTTCATATAGTCATTTGGGCGTTGGTCTTCTGGCAGCTTCTACCGGAGGTAGACCCCTCCTCTTGAATAGTGCCACAATACAGGGTTCTCATTGGCTACAATACTGGACAATACTGGTTATGATAAGAGTGGCGTGACTCGAACATGTGACTGTGTGAATGTTCACAACAGGACGTTGAGTGATTGCATGTTCCTGTCGAAAAGCGGTTTGGCGTTATCATGGTTAGAATATATCGTACCACATGGCCTAGAAGCGAGTGTGAAATTAACTCAACCGGTTGTCCGGTTCCGTTGAAGTAAGATAGTAACACTGCTAGTAAGTGTGATGAGATGTTCCAAAGGCACACTGAAATGCCAGGCCATAACATTTCATTTTAGGTGCACTTAGCAGTATGCGTTATCATAATTAAACGTGGTAGTTATAACCCTTAGCGGGTTATGGCTCGGTTTTTATGAGTGCACAATAATTCTAACTGTCGTATTTAGCTCAGAATTTACTGACGAGAAACCTGTGGGCGAACACTTAAAACACCAGCAGAACTTTGGGAGCCAGCCTCATAGTGTATTTAAACTCATTGCAAATGTTGATCTTTGTTTCATCAGGAGCAATTAATAAACAAAACTGAGACCTAACAGACAGACCATTAATTCTCTCTTTTTTTTTCTCTCTCTCTCTCTCAAAAAAAAAAAAACCTATCTCTGCATAAAATACTAGACTGGGACAGTTAAATTCATCCATCAGGCAACAAAAGAGGACTCAGCTTCTCTATTACATCTGACGCGCACAAACAGGGACAGTTTAATTATTCTACAGTTGTCCCCTGGTGTGTCCCAGCAGCCACATCACATCAAGATTTGACTGCCCTGAACAGGGCAGTATATTTATTCGTCCAGTGTCACCAGTTGCTGCATCCGAGAGCTAACAGCTGCAGCGTCACTCTAATAATTACAGACTATTTGATCAAGTGACAAGAAGTGTCATCTTTGAAGAAGAAATTGCAAAACCCATTGAGAGAATAAATGCTGAAAAAACTACAATCCACATTGACAAACAGATGCTGACTATAAACCGTGATGAGCCGATTTCTGCAGATAATGTACTCTTTATGAGCTCTGAAGCCCATGAAGAACTCAGCGGCAAAGTAAACACGAGAGTGTACGCAGTGAACTGGGGACAAAGTCCACAAGACCTAAAAGATATTTATAAGTGCCTACAAAGTTTGAAGACTTTGAACATAACCGTACTGAAATAATCACCAATGGTTAGTCAGTACTCTTCAGCATCAACCATCATGACTTTTAACAAAGCCATGGAAAACAGATGAGAACAGATAATAAAAGAAGAAATTGAGACTTTGAAAGAAAATTAATCGTGGGAAGTTGTCCAGCTGCCCGAGGGGGTGAATGTCATTAACAGCAAGGGGATCTTCAATGAGAAGACACTTGCCGGAGTACCGTAATTGCAAAGAAAGCACAGTTAGTTGCAAGAGAATGCCTTCAATAAATTACTGAAGATTTTAATGTCCCTGTTACTCAGACGTCCCACCATCAGAGTTCTACTTACAGTTGCTGTAGAGAAAGATCTAAAGTTGTAGGTGAAGTCAGTATTTCTCAATGGAACATTGGAAGACCCAGCACCATGTATGTTCCCAGAGGTGTTGGTAGCTTTGATGATGTGAATTCACCAAAATTAAGGGAAAAGGATACCAATAGTTACATGTAAATTAGACAAGATATTGTATAGTCCGAGGGAAGCAGCCAAGTGTTAAAACAACATAATATACAATGAGTGAATGTGCTTGCTTACCCACTGATTTTGTAGATATATTGATTGTGTGACTGTGTATACGGAAGATTGTTTTGTGTCCAATATTATTTTTTATATATATCCACATTGCCAAGGGTAAAAAATGGTTTACTTGAGAAGGAACGGAACTGATTTAATATGACAGATTGTCAACCATGGTCCGTAACAATGAAACCACAGTTGAACCTCAGTCCATCAAGATTGGACAATATGTGTGATATGCCATAGTAATATATATCATGACAGGTACTAGAACACACCTCAGCTTTCTCTGTTGTGTATTTTTCTGAGTTTCAAAATTTGTACAATCTTACGTTTTGGAGACAATCGAAAAACATTTTAGACTGGTATTTTTTAGATAGATACCTACCTAAAATGTTACTGGGTAGGGCCTATGCAATATTGTATCACAGTAGGTCTAAGTGCAGAAGATCTAAGGAACAGAATATTGTAAGTGTAAGCAGTACTGAAGCTGAGTGAACAGGCCCCTATGTTGCTGTGTCTGAATGCATTAACACTATTAAAGCCAAGATTCAAAATATCAGACCTGCATTTTTTTAACATAAGCTACCTTACAAATTTTTTAATTTTTTTAGAAACATTTTTGTTTACACATTGCAGTGGATTAACAGAACCTTAAAATTGCCAATATACATTTTTCTGACTCAATCACTTTAATTTATATTGAATAGAGTTATTAAGATCTTATCTTAAGAAATAACTGTCAAATTCTAAAAAAAATGTGACAGCAGTATTCACATATATACCTTCAAAAAGGCTAGCACTAAAAGAGTGAAGGATTTCAAGTAGCCTACATGTTTCAGTTACTACAGGAAATAGTACCCGAGACACACACTCGTGCTATAGTTATTGAAGATTGTTAGTCTGCCACAAAGATGGCAGGTACTTGTGAAGCTAGGAGCAATACACACATTGACATAACACTTCATATATGAGGAAGTTCAGAAGGGTAAAGTGAAGTTATAGTATGTAAAATCAGATAAGCAGGTAGCAGATACGCTGACAAAGAGTCATATGAAACAAAAATGTGTAAATTTAAAAGTGAAATAAGACTAGGTGTTATAGATTTACAGGAGTAAGAGAGTGTGTGCGTTGGCAATCCAAAGTGACGTATAGTTATCTTTTGTAGTAGTAGAAGGTCAATATGTATAACATTATTCAATGGGAAAGATGCAAGAGGTATGTATAAGATTAGTACAAATTGGATTAAATTATTATTTTTCTTAGGGGTCTTTATAATTTTTGAACAACGTTCCACATAAATAAAATATACGAGGAGTAAGATTGCAGTGTGTACATTGCATGGTAAATATATGACTATAATACAAAGTATTATTTAGGATGTATTCTGGTTCCTCAAATAAAAGCACTGTAGTTTTCCTGCCACCAGTGTTAATGGGATGACCTTTCCTTTTCATTCCTTCTCCTCCTGCCAAATGTTTCAAACCAAATATATAAACACAACCAAAATTGTGCCATGGATGCCAGTCTGCCCCTTGAAGCAGCTGGACGAGTTCGACAGCCACATAACCTCCACCCCTCCCTCACTGACACAAATAAGCCAGTCTTCGCGAGTGACTTCAGCACTGCAACACTATACCTATGGCTGTGAGTACCTACTGTGCCTTTAAAATGGGCAGTTACAGATTCAAAATTTCAAAGCAGGGTGTACCGAGGTGTTTTGTGTACATGTTAATTAACTATGAGTACCAAAGGCCTGTTATAAAGATTGAGACATCATGGCGCAAAGTGCAGCGACATATTTTACTTCCGAATCAGTGCAGCTGAACTCGCAAACCAACACGTTTCTGAAAGTTTGTATACTATTTTTATAATTTAGCTTCCAAGTGCATAGTTATCATAACGCATCTAGAACTTTTCAAGTCTAGCTAATTCATGAATTAGTTAACTCCTACTGGGTTTTATCATACTTATTTAATTTAACTACTTTGGTTTTTTACCAATAATTTTGGTTCATGAACTAGTTAACTTCAGCTTAGCTCTTCAGAGTATACAGTCAAACTGTTGACTATAGTGGTAGGAGGTCAAAAGTGTGGTGCTCTAGCGCTTCCCACCAGGTCACCATCTTCAGTAATCCCCTGGTCAGTGAGCTGCTTGGATGCACGCGTGGAGCTTGCTCGTGACTACCTGGGGCCTCCATAGTGCTGGCTTAATCACTTATCGATAGCATAATATTTCTAGGACCATTTCTATTTTCTGCCCCAGAGATTGACATACAGTCAGGCGTGTTTCGAAGGCCCTGACATAACTTCCACATAATTTTTTAGTTATTGGCCTCGTGCCACACTTTGCCAATTATGACTCCGTGCCGACTGGGAGAATACGGTATAGTACACTAGTAGTGACCCTGGTCAAGGGTATATCCAGGATAAAGCCCCATTGTTCTCGTAACAACTGTGAATTTTCATTCATGGACAGCAGAGAAAGACATTGTCCCCTAGATTTAACACTTGCTTACGAGTGTAACTAACCCAGAATGTCACGTGTACTTTACGGCATGCATGGAGCCAATACCCCGAGCTCGTAGAGCGTCCAGTGCACTAGACGGACACGACTTCACATCGCCTCCGTGCAGCAGCTGGGGGCCAAGAAGGACTTCAAGGTGGTCGACCCATGCAGACGAAGAAGACCGCAGAGCACAACAATGTCCTACTCTGGCCAGCCTGCCACCATGTCCTGCATTGCAGATGCACCCCTCGCACCAATATTTTGTTTCAACGTAGCATGCACAAAGCTATTACATATTGTGATCTCATTTTTTATAATTTTTGTATGCACATGACTTACATGTTGACTGAGAGGACTTTAAAAAACCCCAAGTCATCAGTTAAAATTTCTTGGCACCTAAGAAACATCAAACATGTTGTAATTGGCTCCGGTCTTTGAAATTACTCACTGCTTCATTCAAAATTGTATTCTGACTCCTTTTAATATTAACACGAAACAAATCAGTTCAAAGTAATTTAGGTTGAACAGCATCCTCAATTGCTTGACTGCATACCTCAATGAGGCATAGGGCTCCGATCCGAAGCTTCGAAAAAAAAAAAACTAAAGAATTTGGGAAAAAAACAGGGAAAAATTATTTTTTTTTCTATTGACGTAAAAATGGGAAAAATTTGACTTTTTTCATTAAGGTGAAAATAATGGAAAATTGAAAGAAAAAATGCAATAAAAATAATCTTAAAATTTATAAATTACAATTCTGAATGTTTAATGCATTTACATTCAGGCCTATCTACCAATACACATACAACCAGCACCACTGAAATGAAAAAATGAGTAAATGTAACACAAAGTTTCAAAAAGAACTACAATACGGTTGTAACAGTAAAGTAAACAATACGCACATGGATTAACCAGAAATAGTTGTCAAACACATACTCATACACAACTTACAATCTCTGCCAGGAAAACAGTTTCAATTACAACAAAAAACCCTTTGTAGTTCAAATTCAGAAGTAACACCTTAAGCTAATTATTAATTATTTTGGTCGCTGAGTTCCCCCTGGAGGGGAGACCATAAAAAGCACTGACTGGCAAGTTGGGTAATTAATAGAAAACAAATTCTTAACCAGGGCGGTTTATTGTGCGATGTCCATACAAAAAGAATAACACACACGTCCGCGACAACAGTCTGTTACACACTGTAGTTGCCGCTCGTACTCTCTTGCCATCAGCACTGGTCGGGCTCTCGTAGTACACTGCCTGTCAAAGCTGCTGAAGGTCGGGGGCAGTAGCCCCTGGGCGGCTGACCCTAATCCTCTGTGGCCGGATACCAGCAGTACCTGCCAGCGGTCGGATACCGGCGGTACCTGCCCGTGATGTGGACAGTGGCTGCTTGCTGCTATGGCTGTGGCCGTGCAGCAACAATTATCTTGCTGCTTGTATCAACTGGCTAAGTGGTGTACTTTGCTGTTGTTTTACGTTAATCAACTTTAAGATTTGCCATTTTTTTTTCAGACATATAATTGACATGTGAAATTTGACAATGATTGCCAGGTGTTCAGTTATGACTTACGATGGTGTGTGTGTGTTCCTGATTACTAGGAAACAAGTTACTTAAATTACAGTAATGTGCTGCTTCTGTAGTTCCCCTTATCTTAAAACTGTAAAGTTCTCATGTTGACCTTTCCACATTCATTCACCTTGTTATAGAGCATCCCAACCTTAGATTGCAGTACAGAGCTTATGGCGCGAGCTGTTGCCAGATCGCAGCCACATTACGAAGTTCAGGAGTTGAACTACTTCAGAGTTTTTAGCTTTAAATATTATATTCTTTATTATTCTAATTGATATTACAATTTGCATAGCATCACGTTTCAAAGTATGCAAATAATAACAATTTCTTTTACTTTAAAATAAAAAACAATCCTCATATTCCACTTATATTAATTCACTACATGAATTGTAATGGGCACTTCATTTAGAAATAATTATCACGTATCTTATAATCATTATAGCTATGTACTACAGACAGAACGTAAGATTTCTTCTGTCTGAAGACGACGTGGTTGGGGTAGTCTATGATTATGAAATTGATTATTCAAAATCAATGTCGTGTGGGAACTGAAAAAGTATGTCTGCTTTTTTACACTGTTATTGTCTGCTATAAATTTAATGTGGGAGAGGGGGATGTTACTTATTTGGATGTTTTTACGTGTCCTGGAACAGCACAAGACTTTAGAGGAACACGGGGGGAAATGGGGAAGGAGTTAGCGAAGGTCTTTGTTAAGGAACCATCCCAGCATTCGCCTGGAACAATTTCGGAAGACCCTGGAAAACTGAAATCAGGATGGTCGGAGCCGGGTATCGAACCCGGGTCCTCCTGAATGTGAGGCAAGTGTTTAATTACCGCTCCACCATGCTTGGTTATCAAACAGAGAGTACATTAATGTTCTGCCGTGATGTCAACTTAGGCGTATCATTCATTTTCACTACTTATTTGATAATATATATTAAGCCTAAACGAGATCATAGGCTATGCAATATGATACGTTTACCTGTATTGTTTAAATTTTTTTTTACTATATATTATGAAGTTTTTCAATACTTAACCATAAAGTTGAAGGTACAAATTTTCGTCGGTCAAAAACTTACCGAAACCAGGTAAATTTTTTTGTCAAGGAAAGAAATTAGACGACGTAGCAAAACCTTATAGGCCTAAACAAACTGTATGAGTTGAATTATTATATTTGCTCTATTTCAGATTTTAAAAATATTTACCATACAAGTATTAGGAATGTATCGCTAATGCACCAAACTGACCAATCATAGAGCTTTCCTGAATTTTAAGTTACATTAAGTTGATAATTTAAAACGCAAAATTGGTTTCTTTTCACTTTAAAATGTAAATGACGAATATAATTTCCAAGTTTATTTAAATTACATTTTACTACAGTTTCGTATTTATCTGGTCTCTTAGCGATTGAAGCGAAACTAGTGGCAGAAATTTTCCCTGTGCCAAGCTCTCCCATAAGAAAACATATTTTCTTTCTAACCTATAGTACAATTAACCTTAGCGGTGGCTACTGAACAACGTCGCCAAGCAATATATAAAAAAATCTAAAAATCTTATGTATTGAAAGATTTCAAATGTGGTTTGTGTAAAAAGGTTGTTCGTAATGGAATCCTTTGCGATGTATGTGATAAATGGTATCATTACCAAAAGTGTTGTGACGATGAGTCTAACATTTCAAATAGTGAGTGGGTATGTGGTGTATGTAAGGATCGTGAATGTAATTGGTGAAAATGAAGAAATTGACTGACAGCGTTTCCGAGTCGTGTATTTATGTTGGAAGAAATAATAATGTAGAGAACCAAGACTTAGTGAAAAGATTAATTGAAGAGATTGAATCTCTAAAGTATTTTAATATATTTCAAGGTGATCTAAAAATTGTTAAGGAATCAAATGAACGAGGCGTTTCGACTAACATTCAAGAAAATTCGCGGACACAAGTGACTAAAGGATGGTTGAAAACTCAAGAAAAGTTGACCTGCTATACTTCTTCAGTCCTATTGATGGCCTTCAGTTTCTATGTAATAAAGTGTTGAATTTATTAAATAATTGGTTTTTGTCAAATAAACTAACTCTTAATATGGAGAAAACTAACATTATTCACTTTCAATTGAGATAGCCACAATGTGATCGCAGTATTAAATGTAATGGCAATATTATCAATCAAGTATCCAAGACAAAGTTTCTCGGTCTCTATATTGACGAAAGACTAAATTGGAAAGACCATATATCTCAATTAATATCAAAATTAAATTCAGCATGTTTTGCCTTAAGGTGTATTAAAAAAGAAACAGATTATAATACAAAAAGAATGATTTATTATAGCTATTTTAATTCATTAATGACATTTGGTATTATGTACTGGGGAAATTCCATAAATGCAAACAAAGTAGGTATGTAATAAAAATAATCTCTGGAGTAAAACCAATGCAGTCATGCAAACATTTATTTTAAAAATGGAGTATATTAACACTACCATGTGAATATGTGTATGCTATAGTTAAATTTACTTTAAACAAAAAATATAGGTTTCATAACAATTTTAATTTTCACTTTTACAATACAAGAATTTAAAAAAACTTAAATTTTCCTAGTAATTATTTTAAAACAATTTCAAAAGGTTCCTTTAATTCTGCTATTCATATATAGGCTATAACATTTTTTTAAAATTAGGTCTTGAGGGCAATCTATATAGCACAAATTATAAAACATGTTTAAAAAAATTTAAAACATTTTTACTATCTAATTGTTTTTATTCTGTGGATGAATTTATACAGTTTAAATAAAAATCCCATTTGAATTTTAAAATTTTACAGTTCAGTATATATTATTGTATTTATATTTGCTATATTACGATAATTTGTAATTGTTTTATTCAACTCACATTTTCATCTTGTTTTTGTGATTGACTATGTATTACTTTTATAATTTTTATTTGTGTAATTTTACATATTTTTACCATTTATAGATTGACTTATGTTCAGATTTCTGATAAATATAATTGACTTATAGATCACGATTAATGATAAGTATAATTGACTTATCTACAGGTGCTAAGTTTTTTTCGACATTTGCAGAGACAATACATACAGGGACACTTGTGCCCAGATTTTGTATTATTGTTCTATTTATACTTTTTTGCCCAGATTATGGAGTGCAGAATGGTACTAATCTGAATTGTGATGTATTGTTAATTTGTATTAATGTTTGTGGTATATTTTAATGTGTTTATCATTTTATACTGATATGTATTATATAGTCCTATATGACTTGTTCCATATCCCCAGCAATTTGTTAGCTGGCATGAGATCCATGGAACATAAAAAAAAGTCCCACCCATCCATCCAACCCTGTCTTCACAAACAAGATAATTTATGAAGGACCTAAATTGAAATCAAAGGAAGTGATGACACGATTTCTTGCGGGCGTTAATACAAGGATATGAGGTTATGGTTTCGTCAGTATTTCCAAAATAAAGACTAGCATTATCTGTTATATAGTTTTCCGAATTACCAACCGTGTAATCATTTACATGCAGGTCAAATTTGTTTTTCATATGTTCATCAAAGATCCTGAAACAGTACGATAAAAAATAAGTGTATTACAATGCATTATGCAAGGCATGCTTACTCACATTTTTATGATAACACGCTATAGCAGCATTTCGGCTCGAAGTTTTGAGGAATCCGTTAGACAAACTCTTTCCTACAAAATGCAACATTTTTCTCAATCGTACGCGTTCTATACAATCAATAAAAGTCAAACGTCACCTATTATAGTAGCAAACTATTCCCTCTTCTATGCTAGCAAATCGTTTGAAACCATAAATATCAACACGACTAGTGCTACGTTCCGATACTGCTAGTGACCACTGATTTCACTGAGAGTCTATCAGTGTTCATCTGAAAAAAAGGAATATTAGTAATCATTCATCCTCATTCCTCAGTGACGAGAGAGTTTCGGAAATTTTAGTAGCTAAGAAAAAATCAAAGTAAATAAAAAAAACTCGTATCTGAATACGAATTAACGATCAAACAGTTTCCTAACCTACTTAAAGTATGTTTCTTATATAATATAAAATTTCACAGACTTTTCTGATAATTTATTTCTGAAAAAAATATCATTTTAATTCGAACTGTATATTTGATTGTTTAGGTCGATTAATGTTTTTGAATGTTTCTTACTATGTGATATAACATAACATACATTAGAGGTGTCCACTAACACAATTTTTTCTATACCCAGCTGACCACACGGAAGTCTCTCAACTCATCAGTAAACTTAAAAACAAATCAAGTGCTGGTTACGATTGTTTAACTACTAAGTTTCTCAAGCTTTATACCGAATCCATAGTGCCTGGGCTGACTCATTGTATTAACCAAGTGCTTACAACAGGAATCCATCCAGACCCACTCAAAATTGCAAAGATCACAGCAGCTTATAAAACTGGTGATGTAAGAAACGCAAATAACTACCGGTTAATCTCTGTAATTACTACCAGTCATAAACAAAATCTTGGAATTAGTCATCTACAAGAGAATGTATAATTTCTTTAACAAACACAGATTTCTATACCAAAAGCAATTTGGCTTCTGGTCTGGATACGGTACTTCACTAGCTGACATCCAGTTGGTTAATAAAATCCAAATGTCCATTGCTGCTGGCAGGACAACCACTGCAGTATTCAAAGACCTATGTAAGGCCTTTTACACAGTGAACCATTCAGTGCTCTTAAGGAAGCTTCCGTTTAGTGGTATAGGAGGAGTGGCTTTAACACTTATCACCAACAGAGCACAATATGTTACTGTTTCTGGAGCAGCAAGCAACCAACAAGTGATAACAACAGGGCTACCACAGGGTAGCGTACTGGGTCCCTTGCTGTTCCTTGTTTACATAAATGACATATCGAAGCTTACTACGAAGGGAACAATTATGCTTTATGCGGATGATGCAGTTATATTTTATTATTCATGCAATAACGTAGACTCAGTGACCCAGGATATGCAAAATGATCTGCTACTTATAGCAGAATATGGCAAGCTCCTTCCCGCGGGGCCGGACTTCATCTTGTGTATCAACTGACATCGCTATTGCTGTAAGTTTTCTTAGTTGATGTGGGTGGGGGTGGGGGTTAAGTGTTAGATTCCGCCGGATAGCACCGGCAAAGTAATGCCCGGTAGCACCAGCCCGTTATGTAGAGAACGGGCACTCAGAATGTGAGACAGAGAGACTATTTTACAGGGTCATGCAGCGACGGCCGTGGTGTAGAAATAACACTCCCTGCTCGTCGTCGTGAATACTTACAGTACACAAGGGAAGCGGCAAGCCAATAAAATACGTACCTCGATGATATCTGTATTTATTGTAAAACACCATACTCCATACAAGATCACAAACACGGTAGTGCATTAAGCGGATCCGGTCCTATGCCCGACCGGTGGGCAACACCGCATAGAAAAACACCACATGGGTGACTGATAAAAATTATGTCAAATCCCTGGATGGTTGAGTTGCAGGATCGAGGGTCACCTCCGGGCCAATGAAAATAAAATTACAGTTCCGAGATTTTAAGCTATTGATACACTATTGATAATGCAAAGTCTTGGAGGGCCCGAAATGACTCGCGTCTGATCGTCTTGTGCCGCCGCTTAGTGCCAACTGACGATTCCTTCCCGCGCCAGTGACCTTGTCCGGCCGAGTGCGGGAAGCAACCACCGTAACACAAATTACATTTCAAAACACAGGGGTGAAGGCCCAAAATACTTGAAAAATACATGCTTTCTGACTAGCGTCCCAAATTTGGTTTGTGGGAGAGTTTATATGATTTGTGGTTACTCAAGTATTTATTACAATTTTAAATTACGTGGCATAAAAGAAAACGGACAGCATTAATATTATTTAAGGAATTATTTAGACACTACTGATTTATATTGACATTGGATTAAAGAAAAGCAGTTGAAAATTTAACATGAAGAGAATTGGCCTGCAAAGTTGGCAGAATGGGCGAGCACAACTAGCCCACGAGGCTCAGGGGTGTTTCTACTGTTGTTGAGGTTAATCACGAAAAAGTATTAATTAGGAATTTTAATTACACAACATGGTTACACCTGACCTCGAAACACTACTACCTACTGGTGATGTGACCCACGTTGACGGAATTAGCACAGAGGTGCTAGCATGACACGTGCTTCAAAAAGGTGGATTTACTGTGCTTTCAATCAACGGGGCACTTTGCTACCTGCAATAAACAGTAGTTCTCTTAATGTGGTGCACACACTGTCTACACTCGGCATCGCAGGGGCGGTGTCTCGGCGCCACTGCCCCTTACACACACGTGGTCGGGTGTTGTTTCTGTATGCGCAAGCAGTACTGCCACCTCTGTTTTTACGTAATCATGGCGTAGTGCACACAACGGGCTAAGTTGGAAGAGGAGTGCAAGTGTCGCATGTCATTGTTTTTAAACCGGATCATCATTTTAAGATATGTAAACGTTTAACACCCCTGCAGGAAGTAAAATTGTAATCTAATATGGGCCAGATACTTCAGTTTACCACATAAGGGACGGGTCTTCTCCTGCAACCAGCAGAGACATAGCACAGTGCTGTGAATGTTTTCGCCTCGCGCGAACACGTGGACCACGTGCGAGCAGAGAGACTTCTGTCTATTCGCTACATGCTCCTACCGGAGCGTGCCACACCACACTTATAGCTCCCTGTTAGCGTACTCGAAAGAGCTCAGCAACCGTGTTTGTAATCCTGCTAGTTTGTACCAACATAATAAAATTAGTTACACCAGCCTAAATCACCGAGAATTGCCTACATCATTTCTTGAAACATTACATGCCCTGCTCCCCCAAATTCTCTTAGAGCCATCATTGTGTTGAATATTTACTGCTACAACCTTCTCAGTCTCCCCCCAAATCGCCGCCTAGTCTAGGGACTGCCACGAACATCACGCGCTCTGAGTTCCTGCTCTACCGACCTGGGCCAGTTCATGTCTAGATGGTACCCATAAACCACCCATGGAATCCCAGCAGCCAACTACATAGTTAGATTACGTAGCTCCTAGACAGGCACACGGCGACAAATTGTTGTGTCCTGAGCTAATTAAATTGTTTTGTATTTCGTCTTTTATTTTTGGATGTTAATTTTATTTTCCTTTATTTGTGGTTGACTAACTCCTTATGGGATCTTTCATATTCTGTTATTATGGGTAATGGATGTGTCAACTACTGCCAGACTAGGCTTGTTTTTCCTTTTCTGTTTATCGTTTGTTTGTTTTTTCTTAGGGTGATGTGAGGTGCATTGGTAGTACCCACCCGAAGTTTGTCCTGTATGTCCTAATTTTAGCATTGTTGGGGCAAGGTGGTGGATGTGTTATCTGGTGTTTCTTCGTATTTATTTTCCATTAAAGTGTAACAATTTAATATCTGGTGATGTTTATTTGACCTGCAGTATTATTAAATTAATTTAGGACACTGCAAAGTATAGAACTGTTTAAATCAGGTGTTTTAGCCGCAACAACTCCTACTGATTATAGTTATTGTGGTGCTAATGTTCTTTAATTTCATTATTGTCTTTTTTTTTTTAAAGAAAATTCAAATATTTATCTGTAATATGTTTGTACTGTTTAACAATGATTGGGACGTTTTTGGAAGAGAGAGACAGATAAACGACAAACTTATACTGGCACCAGGATACTTTCATTGGAACTATTAGCTAAGCGTAAACCTGAATATTTAAATACTGAATTTAACTGCATAAATTTAAATAATATTTTTTGACATTTAAAGATGACATTTCAATTATCGCACATCTGTAATTTATTATGTAATTTTCTTTCATTTTATAAGAAGTTTATTTTGTGTGTTTCTTTTTTAATACGGTCGCCGAGTGGCATTGCAAGGGAAAAGCTTGGTGGAAGTGGAGTGAGAGAGTAACGGGCGAGCGAGGCAGATGTTTGGTTTGAGATGCCGGGAATGTGATTATATTGTGAGTTGAAAAATCGACAAACATAACAAGAGTATAATGGTCGGCGGATTTATTTATGTCTTTCGTACCCATGGACAATAATTACCCTGATACGAGAGAATCTTCATGTTCGGCTAGTCGGAGGAAAGATGGGGATTAGATAGCATTGTTATTCCACCACATCGATGGTACATCATGCATGGCCTTAGAATAAATTTAATAGTATTCCAACGAGATGACTACGAGTATCAATGGGAGATAGGTCCATTATCTTATCTCCTTGATCTACGATGAAGAGGTACACAGCAGGCAGCAACAATGTAATGTCTGCCAGTCATCAAATATGCGGTAGTGTCTGTTATCTCATTTCTGTGATCTATGGGCATGCCTAGCATGTAGCGAGATAAGATGGCAGGTGACACGTCGAAATTAGACAACAGCTGACACGAGATAAGATGGCAGCCGGCATGTGCAGATGCGACGGCAGGCGACTTGTGCAGATAAGACAACGGGCGACACAAGATAAGACAGCAGGTGGTATTTATTTACAACTTTCAATTGGCAATTGTTGCACGACAACGACTTCATGTTGCATCATTCCCAGTGTGTAACAAGCTATGAAATAGGAGATGAGCAAATAGTTATCCATCTTAAATCAGTGTAATTTGTGTTTGTCTTGGCATTGTTGCAGATTGTAGGTCATTGAGCTCTGTGGAATATGTTGATGTATTTTGTGTCCCTTGCCATGGTTGCAGGTACCTATATAGTCTTAATAAAGTTTAGATATAATTTGCTATTTCTAAGTAGGCCTAGTGAATTTTTTTCCTGTATTTGTTTGCCTAAGTTGTAACATCTTGGCACTAGTATGGATTTGATAAATATAACTGATGAGGTGGAAACTTTGCCTGCTAATGTTTTAATGCCGATGCGAGTAAGCGAAATGTCTGGTAATGATCAGAATTATGCTAATATATTGAGTGAGGGTGGGGATGTGACATGTGTAGATGATATGAGTGTACATGTCAATGATACTCACAGCTTACTAGAAAACTTATAAAAAATGATGCAAGAGAACAGGCGGGAAATTCAAAAGTAATTACAGGTACAAAGACATAAAATTAGTGCTGAATGTGAGGAATTTTGGGCTGGATGTAAGGAATACACAGCTAGGCATAGGGAGTTAGAATAAATGAAACTAGGGGTAGGATACATTCTGAATAGGCAGGCAGAAATAGAACAACATGTTATTGTTGCAAAGGTAGAAGTTAAGAAACAGACTGGTGTAATAGCTGAGATGGGTGTTAAGGTGACGAATATAGAATATAGTTTAGTGGGATGCAGCAGAAAATTAAGGTACCTGATGCAGAAATTAGGTTAGTTAAGGAAGAGGTTAGTTTATAAAGGGATGAAATGGAGGGGCAAATAACCAGGATCAAGGATGATTTAATTAAGCATGTCACACCACAGATAGAGTCCCAGAGTTCTTGGTTGTTAGCCCAAGAAGAACAGATATAAGGGTTACATAAAGGGTATGGTAGTAGGTTTATCGGAAGTGAGCACTGGCGGACCGTTAGGCTCACTAATTTTTATACATACAAAGACATACCAAGGTTGGGTGGCACTGAGCGGGAGCACTCCAAAAGACATATCATTATACTTGAAGAGTTTTAATCTTTATATGAGTGTAGTGAAGATGAAAAATTAATTGTTGCCGAAAGGTCTGAATGGGGTGTTTGCATTCAATGGTTTACTCTTTGTGAGTACAGAATTTCTAGTTATGATAATTTTAAAAGGTAGTTCATAAGTAACAATTGGAATAGTAAAATTTAAAGCACAGATAGTGCTGCTCTCTTTCAGGGTAGGTGTGATTTAGATAGACTAGAGGGTTGTTGAAAGGTCTCAGTTTTACTATACACCTCTGTCTGAGGAGGATACTGTGACGATTGTCAACTCTCAAACTTCAATTGATATTCAGGAAGCATTTGTGGGTAAAGAGACCTTGAGCAGCTTAGATAGGCATTTAAGGAATTAGAGAGAATCAGCCATCTATAGATGAATAAGAGAAATTGTCATCAATATAACCTATATGGTCTGGTGGAGTGAAATGGTAACCGGTATCGGCAGAGGCATAAACAATATCACCAAGCAGGAATTGTAAATAGGAATTTCCATCATTTTCAGAAAGGACAAAATCACATGAATGAGAGGGGGCCTCAGCAGGGAGATTTCAACAATGGGCATCCATAAAATGTATGTGGCCGTAAGGCAACGATGCAAGAGAAAAGGCTGGAACTAGGTAGCTGGGGGCAAGCACATCGGCCAAACAATGATAACCACAGTTACAACAGACAGTTGCAGGGAAATGGTTAGCATCACCCAACAATGGTAGTCGTGTTGGTGTGATCAGAAGGAAGAATTGTGCCCAGGTAGCTGCCACTATATTTTCTGATGAGGTTAATTTTTTAATGAGTGAAAACCCAATTGATTCAGAAGAAAGTTTAGTACCAGAAATAGTTTGTGAGATTGGTGATAAAAAGAAACCAGTTTTGTTAGAGTCGGGGACAGAGATATCTGGGATTTCCGAACAGTTTCTAGCCAATTTGAGTGCTAGTGGGTATAAATTTCCTCCTCCCTGTTCCACAGCTGACCATTGTTGGAGCTACCAAGGCTAAATCTAATAAAGTTAACAAACAGGTTAACCTAAAGTTACTAATAGGGGTTACTGAATTAGATGCAACATGCCTCGTTATACCTCAACTAACAAGAGATGACATTCCAGGTACAGATATTTTTACAGGCGCATAACGTGGTAGTGGATTTCGCTAGTGGCTATTAACACGGCACGGGATAGGCCAGGGTCGGTTCAGGGGAACCAAAGGATGTGCCCGACGTGAGGTTACCTGAGATTGACGTCTGGTGTGGGTCGACGGCCTGTTGGCCATGTAACCTGGCCCTCCTGCCGCTTGTCGGTGTTGGAAGTCCTCGTGGCAGTCTGCGTGCTAGCCTACCTGGCACGCGCTGCTCCCGACGACTCTGGTTGCTGTGGCTCCTTAGGGTGCGGAGGGGAAGAAAGTCATTGTTGCCTTTGAGGAAAACACTGACGTGAATTGAAACCAGCGTGGTGGTTTATTAGCTTGAAACACCCTCGAGCAGTGCCACCATTGACCATACGTAAAATATTAGCTCGGAGCGAATCAGTAAAGCTGTGAAAAGTGGCGTTGGCCAACAATGGACTTAAGTGAAAAGTTATGAGGGAGGCTCAAATAGCACTGCTCTGACGCGCGTCGATCCCTGAGGCCATGAAGAGACACAAAAAGGTTCCGGTAGACTAAATAAACTATTGAAAACTAAATGATTACATCACTTAAGATGAGGGACCTCAGGGAGACGTGACCGCACTCCACGCGCACAACCTACTTGCTCGGTGACGGGGCGAAGACTAACTCAATATGGCGTCAGGCGGGGACCCGGAAGCTCGCGTTCCCGCCAGACGTGGTGGATTTGCTCTTACATTCTAATTTAAACATAAATGCAAAACCAAAAGTCATGAAAAAGTAAAGAAATAACTTTAAGAATGTTTCTGTCCATTACATATAAATATAAATATAACTGCCAGTCTTTTGTAGGACAATCTCTGAAAGCATTGTTAGAATAAAATACGTATTAAATTCAAAAATTAAATACATAATGAGATTCTGCTTGAATTAAGAGAAGACATGCATCAAACTTGCTATTAAGGAGCATATAAATGTTAAGAACACAAAAGTAAATTAAAACATTCTTGGCAGGCTTTCCTAAGTGTCCTTGCCGCCATGATGACTTTAAGCAACTGAAATAATATCCAAAATGTTCAAAAAGTTTATTAAAAAGAGTACTGTAAGCAATCATGCAAATCTACAGTGTATTCTGGTATGCTTTCTGATTAACTAACGTCACTATTTCCACAATGCCTGTTGCAGCTTGGCACCTGACGTGCGTCGTGGCGCGTAGCGCCCCGATGTCATAAACATGTTCACATGGTCTGGGACAGTTTTAGATTTTGTAAAAAATACTAGCAAATATGCTGCGGGCCCTGCAAACGAATTTGACTAGCCCAAAACTGCTAGTTGTAGACCGTAATGTACCTTCATAGGGGGGGACGTTGGTGTTGACGTCTCCACTGATGAAGCACAGTACCTTATGTCCTGCTGTAGCGGGGGGAGGGAGGAGAGAGCACGTGGCCGGGACACGGCCGCGGCAGCCCAAAAAGGACGGCGGCAGAACGGGCATCCACGGCACACGTCATCCGCCCCCCACTCAGGCGTCCGTTCGGCCGCTAGTGGTACCAGCTGCTCGGAGCACGCAAGGTGTTGCGGGCTCGTAGCTGGTAGTGGCCTTCTGTAGTGGTTGCCGGGAATGCCGCTGCTCTGGGGCGGCATCGTCGCCTCGTTGCCGTCTGCTTCTCAGATTCTCCGTAGGCGTGGCTTGAGGAGTACCCGCCAAGGCCACATGCTGGAATAGCACCTGTTGCAGCCCGACGGGGTGTGTACAGGCGGCCTGTGTGGTCTGAATGACGGGCAGGTGCCTCACCGCCTAAGAGAGCGGGGGAACTGGATGTTCCTTCCTCTTGAGCGTCCCCGTAGAGTGGTTCGGCCCGCTTCCTGCACCTGTTGGGCAGAGAAGGGACGGTAGATTGAGTAGATCTCACCTCAGAACATCCTGTGCTGGGAGCCTGCACAGGACGGTGTCGTCGCTGACTGCGACGTGGTGGCATTGCAGGGGTCTCTGGGCCACTGGACTCTCCGTCAGCCTCGCTGTCAGCTGGGCTGCAGGACGTAGGCTGCAGGACGTAGGCTGCTTTGCAACGTGTGCATCGACCTCATCGTCCGTGGTGTCAATAGGCAGGGCGGGAGTGTCGCCCGCGGCTCTGCTGCCTTTTCCCTTTGTCGCACTGTCAGAAGACCGGTTGGTCTCCTCTGTAGTCAGCCCTTCGGGGACTGGAGAGCCCTCTGGGTCGGCTGCCTGGTCGCTGTCTGGATCAGGGTCCACCTCGGTCATTGGACTCCTGTCACCAACTCTCGCTACTGGTCCATTTGCCTCGCTCGGTAGCTCCGCTGGAGCCGACGAGGGTGACTCTGCGGGCAAGGGAGTCGACAAGTGAGGGAAGTGTGTCCCCGCCGGTTCCTCTATAGTACCCTGTATGTCAGGCGAAATGGGTTCTGCTGGGAGTAATGATTCCGGTTCAGGTCCAGTGTTCACGTCAGTGGGGTTGCACACCAGTGCATCACTTGCTGGTGTACCCCGGCCTGGGTTGTCTTCTTGCTGCTGTTCGGCTTGCCGCACCCTCGCCAGGTGTAGGTCATCCCGATTAACTTTACGGGTGTAATGTCCCACCCGGATGATGTAGCACGTGTTGCCAGCAGCTCTCAGTACTATGTGAGGTCCAGTCCACTTCTGCACCAATCCTGCACAGAAAGCTATTTATTCGCAGATTGTGGGTGTGCACACGCGTATACCCGCTGGCCGGGTTGAAGGGGTGGTGGCGGTCTTTCTGTGTTCGGGCACCATTGCACTGCATACCTCTGCTGCCGTTGTTGCACCTGGTCCCGACGCTGTCGTTGTCGTTGACAGCGCTCACCACTTCCTTCTCCCTCGGTTGCGTCAGCATGCGGAAAGCACGCCAGTTCACCTGGTAGCCATAAGTTGTGTCCTTGGAGCAGTTCTGCAGGAGAGTACCCGGTGGCTGCATTGACTCGGGAGCGTAGGGTGTAGAGTATAGCGGGGAGGTGTTCTGCCCAACTCGCATGGTGTCCATGCGTCCGGAATCGAAGCTGTACCTTAATCTCCCGTTCGTTCATGTCATAACGACGTTCAACAGCGCCGATCTTCGCACTGCTGAAGTCTATGATACGTCTTTCATTGTTGTCGCCGTACTGGTACAATACCGCTCCTAGGCCTTGTTCACTAGCGTCGGTTTGCAGATATAGGTGTCTGCTCGGGTCATGTCGTGCCAGTTTGGGGCACTCGGAGAATCTGGCTTTGATTTGTTCGAAGCACTGCTGGTGCTCTAGCTCCCATTTGAACGGTTTCGCTGGTGACAATAAACTCGTGAGAGGTGCTGTGACAATAGCAAAGTCCTGAATGAAATCTCGGAGCCAGTTTACAAGACCAAAAAATTTACGTAATTGTTTGCGAGTTCGTGGAGCTGCTTGGCTATTGATCAAATCAATTTGTTCCGGTGTCGGCCTGCTGCCTACCTCGTCTACTAGATGTCCTAAGAATTTAATACAATCTTTGCCGATATGGCACTTTTGATTTGCGCAGGTCAGTCTGTTAGTAGCTAAGCGTTCAAGCACGAGAGAAAGATGGCGTATGTGGTCCTCCCACGTTTCTGACCACTCAACAACATAGTCGAGGTAGGCCAGTGCGAACTCTCAGATGTAGCTGTCAAGGACGTTTACCATGAGTGCTTGAAAGGTAGCGGGTGCGCATTTAGCCCAAAAGGCATAGCGCAGAATTGAAATCGCCTGCCGTCTGGTGTAGTAAACGCGGTTTTGGGTCTATCTTCTGGAGCGACCGATACCTGCCAGTATCCGCTACGAAGATCAAGTGATGACAGTATTTTGGCACGCCCGAGAGCTCCTAGCGCTCCTTTGACTTGAATGTAAGGTGGCGGTGCGCTCTGTGTGACCCGATTAATTGGGCGAAAATCGACACAGAAACGCCACGTCCCGTCCTTTTTAGGGGCTAATGTAATAGCTAAATTATAAGGGCTATGGGTCGGCTCGATGACTCCGTCCGCTAGCATCTCCTGCACTTGTTCCTTGATGATGCGGCATTGATGCGGTTGATAGCCATGAGGTGGTGTGAAAATTGGTTCTTCCTGTGTAAGTGGAATGTGGTGCTGAGTGACATCTGTTCTACGGAGAGGGTCTGTGGTAGCGAAAACATCCCTACGTTCGTCCAACATTCGCTGCATTGCTTCTCTGTACTGCTCTGGTACTCTGTGATCGAGCTCATTTAACAACACGCGTGTGGCCGTGTGGGTCGGCTTGAGGGTCCAGATTGTACACAGTACGTCGCTCGTGTTGGTCGAAATGTATTCGATGGGCTGCCGGTTCGACAACAGTATTCTGTTCCGTCAACCATGGTATACCTAATATTATGTCTTCACGTAGATCTGACGTGACAAAGGCTGTTGTGGTTGTGGTGATGTCGCGTATGGTGACCGCGATCTCTGTTTCACCTAGCGTCTCGCTAGTCTGTTGATTTGTAGCCAGTTTGAGTGTACGTACAGCTGTCTTTAAATTCCGTGGGTCAATAAATCCTGGGCATACAAAATTGTGCGACGTGGCAGTGTCAATCAGCGCTCTGCATTTGTGTCCATTCAGAATGACTGGTATGCGTAGCATGCCATGGTTGAAATTCTGTACTTGATTAAGTAGAATTTGTTGTGGTGTCTGAATCTGCTTGTTTTGTTTACATGTTGATATGGTTTCAGTGGTTGGTAACACTGTCGGTTGACTAATGTTTTGTTTACATGTGCATTGTTCCGCAGTTGGCAACCCTGTGTGTTGACAAATGGTTTGTTTACATTCTGCAGTTGGTAGTTCTGAATGTTGATATGTAGTTTGTTTGTGATGACATATGTCCTGGAGTGTTCCACAGTTGGTAGCATTGTGTGACACAACATTGTTGACAGACACGTTGTGTAGACATACATGACACTGACAATTTGCACTTTGATTATTTACATTATTTACATCAACTGCATGCACATGATTACACTTGTTACTATGTTGAGTATTGTTGGCATTTCTCATGTTCTGTATATTTGGCCAAATTACTTCTGAATTTATGTCAAGTCCGGTACTGTTTGTTTTTCCGGGGGTAAAAGCAGCGTCCGGCCCCTATACCCCGCTTTGCCGTTTCCCGACAGGTTCAGCATAGGTTTGCCTGCTGCCTTATTCGGGCACTCAAAATGCCAATGAAAAACATTCCCCTCGCAATAATGACATGGGTATTTGGGTGGTTTCGAATAGTCTGGTTTAACCCACTCTCCCTTAATATTATTATTACGGGGCTGAAATCTGTGGTTACTGTTCTGCTCTGCATTGACTGGTTTATTTTGCTTCTGGTTTTGCTGTTCTGTGCCAGATTTGCGTGGTTCTGTAACACGCAGGAAGGTACGTTCGCGGTCAAGCCGCGGTGTTTCCTCGACTACATTTTGCTCTAGGAAAACAACTGAACGTAAGAAATCCTCCTCGGACACGTGAATAAGGGAAGCTAAGGCAGGTCTGAATCTATTTTGAGCTGTTGAGGCTACTACCTCCAAAACTTCGCGTACTGACATCTCTGGATAGTACTTCTTTAACATGCTGATTTTGTTTGTGACAAAGGTACAGAGTGACTCGTTTAATTGTTGTTCTGCTAACAAGCATCTACTGCGTGTTTGTAAGGATGTAAATGTACTACTGAAACGGCGTTCAAAAGCAACTTTAAACTCGGATCATGTTTGACCGTAGTGTGTAATTGCTCGCCACCATGCTTTTGCCTCACCTTGTAACCGCTCGCCCACGCAGCTCGGCCAGTCTGCCTCCTCGACCTGGTAGCACAGCAGGCGCTGTGTGCAGTCCTGTAGGAAGGCTAATGGGTCCTCTGCTGGTAAGCTGGTGAATGTTGGCAGTGACTGGAACTTACTTGCAGTCGTATGCGCCCCAGCGCACGTGTGATGCTTTGTTGTGGTGTCGCAAGAGACCAGCTGTTCGCTATTCCTCTCCTCCCTTGGTTGCGACCTTGAACTAGCCGGCGCACGTGGCCTCGCTGTGACGTCACGCGCAGCTGTGTCGACCGGCGCGGTAGAAGGGAAGGTAGGGCGGGTACGACATTCCCGCGCGTCCTTATCAAACACACTCGTCGCACACGATTCCAATTCACTGAGTTCGTGTCTTGTACTCGTGGCTCGTGGCTGTAACAATGTAGCACAGTTTGTAACTTCAGAAAAGTGTTCTGACACCCATGTTGTTGTTCTCGCGGTAGATATATTAGACGCGGTAGACACGGTAGATGCGGCTGGTCTCCTACTATCGCGGTTAGCGAATTTCTGTCGGTGGCAATAATCACAAGCGAACCATCTGTCTGCGCGAACAGTCTCTTTTTCCTGCGCTGTTATGCATTGTTCATGGAAAGGCCTAAGACAATCGCGGCATGAGAGTGAGACTTCTCCCTGTCCGTTGCACCATTTCCGGTACGTGCACTTTTTCAGTTTCTGTTTGAAAGTTGGCTGTGGAAGTTCTGGCAGCTTAAAGTCGGTACACTGGCAACAATGGTCACTGCTTACTGTCGCATTGTTGTCCTGATATGGTCTGACACACTTTGGGCACAAACGAGTGTGTTTGCCACAAGACAGGTGTGCAATTGCGCTGTTGCTAAGGTCCCAGTCCACAGACCTTTGTTACTCACGCACTTTAAATGCAATCCGCACGTCATCGCACCTGCAAGTGTCGGTCAATTAAAATGGGTCCTCTGCAGTCACAGGACGTACCCAGTTTTTGCACAGTACCTCTGCTGCACCATTTGATGTCTGCCAGTTAACAATAGCGGAATCCATTTTCCCACGTTTCACAGTCCCAAACATCGCGACGCGGCTGTCCCCTCGCCCGTAGAGGGTTTTACCGTACGTATCGCAACAATGCTGGTCTTGAAACAGCTGAGACGTCTGCTGCAACAACAGGTTGTTTCTGGGTGCTCCGGCGTCTTCCTGGGCACAGGATAGGATATGGTTAAGTCAAAGGTGCCGGTTTTACGCGGCGAAAGGCCTGTACAAGTTCCAAAAGAAGAGTTTTCAGGTAGATTTGGAATTTGGAATAGCGACATGCGCCAACAATAGAGATAGAGGAAAATGATCCAAATTTTGAAAACAGTTTTTGCAAGAAGAAGTTTTGAGCTTGGATATAGCTTGGAGTAAGCAGGTTTAGTTCAGTTTCGAAAATGAAGGTTTTGGCCTCGTTTTCTGGCCAAAGCGTTGGGCGCCAAATAACATGGCGCGGGATAGGCCAGGGTCGGTTCAGGGGAACCAAAGGATGTGCCGGACGTGAGGTTACCTGAGATTGACGTCTGGTGTGGGTCGACGGCCTGTTGGCCATGTAACCTGGCCCTCCTGCCGCTTGTCGGTGTTGGAAGTCCTCGTGGCGGTTTGCGTGCTAGCCTACCTGGCACGCGCTGCTCCCGACGACTCTGGTTGCTGTGGCTCCTTAGGGTGCGGAGGGGAAGAAAGTCATTGTTGCCTTTGAGGAAAACACTGACATGAATTGAAACCAGCGTGGTGGTTTATTAGCTTGAAACACCCTCGAGCAGTGCCACCATTGACCATACGTAAAATATTAGCTCGGAGCGAATCAGTAAAGCTGTGAAAAGTGGCGTTGGCCAACAATGGACTTAAGTGAAAAGTTATGAGGGAGGCTCAAATAGCACTGCTCTGACGCGCGTCGATCCCTGAGGCCATGAAGAGACACAAAAAGGTTCCGGTAGACTAAATAAACTATTGAAAACTAAATGATTACGTCACTAAAGATGAGGGACCTCAGGGAGACATGACCGCACTCCGCGCACACAACCTACTTGCTCGCTGACGGGGCGAAGACTAACTCAATATGGCGTCAGGCGGGGACCCGGAAGCCCGCGTTCCCGCCAGACGTGGTGGATTTGCTCTTACATTCTAATTTAAACATAAATGCAAAACCAAAAGTCATGAAAAAGTAAAGAAATAATTTTAAGATTGTTTTTGTCCATTACATATAAATATAAATATAACTGCCAGTCTTTTGTAGGACAATCTCTGAAAGCATTGTTAGAATAAAATACGTATTAAATTCAAAAATTAAATACATAATGAGATTCTGCTTGAATTAAGAGAAGACATGCATCAAACTTGCTCTTAAGGAGCATATAAATGTTAAGAACACAAAAAGTAAATTAAAACATTCTTGGCAGGCTTTCCTAAGTGTCCTTGCCGCCATGATGACTTTAGCAACTGAAATAATATCCAAAATGTTCAAAAAGTTTTTTAAAAAGAGTACTGTAAGCAATCATGCAAATCTACAGTGTATTCTGGTATGCTTTCTGATTAACTAACGTCACTATTTCCACAATGCCTGTTGCAGCTTGGCACCTGACGTGCGTCGTGGCGCGTAGCGCCCCGATGTCATAAACATGTTCACATGGTCTGGGACAGTTTTAGATTTTGTTGAAAATACTAGCAAATACGCTGCGGGCCCTGCAAACGAATTTGACTAGCCCAAAACTGCTAGTTGTAGACCGTAATGTACCTTCATAGGGGGGGACGTTGGTGTTGACGTCTCCACTGATGAAGCACAGTGCCTTATGTCCTGCTGTAGCGGGGGGAGGGAGGAGAGAGCACGTGGCCGGGACACGGCCGCGGCAGCCCAAAAAGGACGGCTGCAGAATGGGCGTCCACGGCACACGTCACTATGTTCAGATAAATGGCAACAATTTCAGCATGTTGAAAAAACAATCTGCGGGGGGTACCCATACCGAATATCTTCATATTCAACTGGTTGACGAGACTGATGTTAGGGATGCTATGCAAATAATTGGGGAAACTATAGAGACTGAGAGGACTTAAAGACATTTTGTTAGTGTTTGTTCTTGGGAAGAGGAGTTGGAGACAGTAATCATTATATGTGAGATATAAAGAAAGGTAACAGGATTTGTTGAATTAATTTAAAGATGTTTTTTCTGATATGCCAGGCCTCACTTCAGAGTATGTAGCTCGAATACCTGTGTGTGACAGTGCTCCATTTACATTGAAAACATATCCCATACCATTGTTAGTAAGAGATGAGGTAAATAGGCAAATAAAAATGACGGAAGAGGGAGATATTACCGATAAATGCAACAGTCCTTATGTTAACCCCTTAGTTTGTATACGAAAGAAAGATGGTAGTGTCAGAATCTGCTTAGATGCTAGATTTCTTAACAAAAAAAATTATACAAAACAGTAGTGGCACCGATTTTTGAAGTTTATTGTGGGCGGGTGGTGGGGGCTTAGAATATGATGGGATCATTCTGCCCGGAATTGTTTTAAACATATATTTAACTACCAAAACAACATTGTTCTCGCTAGTTGCAAGAAATTTTTAAAACAATTTTAATTTCCAGCTAAAACATTCACACCATACAATATCTTGAACTTTCGAAAAACTGAATTTAAGGGGCCCTTATCAAAAAATATTAAAATACAGTACTAAAACAAAAGTTTTATCCCTGTTTGCAATAAATTTATGAAATTTTTTAAAATGCAATTGAAATATTCAAATTACACATCTTCATGATGCTTTCGAAAAATAAAATGAAGGGTCTTCTATATAATGTATTGAAATACAGTACAAAAACAAAAGTTTTTTCTGTGTATGCAAGAAATATACTAAACATTTCTGAGCTTGCGACTAAAACATTTAAATTGCACAATTTCTTGACACTTCCATAAAACAAAAATTAAGGTGCTTTTATAATATAAGATATTAATATGCGATACTAAAACAAAAGGTTCTCAATGTTTGTGCGAGATTTATAAAATGTTTTAAAACTTGTATTCGAAGCATTAAAATCACACAATATCTTGATACTTTAAAAAATTAAATTATGGGGTTTTCATCTAATATAATACGGTATTTAAATATATTCAGAGAATATCTTGACAGATTCTCATAGTTAAATTCCATAATTAAAATAAATATTCAATACATTAAACAATTTCGCACAAAATAATAAATGAAAATACTAACTACATACTCAACTTAAATTGTGTCAGAATTCAGAATAATGCGAAAGTTTTTCTAAGTAGGTACTGAGTTGCTTCTTATGAATTAATTTACAAGTGGTCTAATATCCAAGTTGTCTAGCACAGCCTGATGCTCATTATGTAATGATATGTTGTTTAGTCTCTTTTGCCCCATCGTTGACCGTGAGCATGTCTTCAGGCGACGAAGGGCGCTGAATGACCTTTCAGCCGGAGTGGTTGTCACAGGAACAGCATGTAGGAGTTTAATACATTTGTTGACTTCAGGCAGGAGGTCTTGAACACTGGGGTCTTCCAAGAACAACTTATGTATGTCACACATTGCGTTTATGGCTACATTCTTCCGTTTGACGATATCGCCAAGCATGGATAGGTGTAAAATGAGTCTGTAGGTATCTAAATCGTGACAATAGAACTCTCGCGTCTGCTCGAGCTTTATGTTATTGTTCACAGCATATATGCATTATTTTTCTACTGATACAATTTTCTGAAAACCAGTACATTCGAACTTCTTGCTGTAACACATGATTTCACTGTCTCACATACATCAACATACTGTTGCTTGAAATATTCGTCAGGAGGTCTATGCTTGAAATCGTTCGGGTTCGTAGTCTATTCGAGACGAGTCGAGTGGTTGAACTCGCATGCGACTCTATACGTGCGAGATGTGGTATGCTGGAGTTATATGCTCCAGTTTTATTCACAGTCGAGCCACCCGCCTTCCTGTTCAGCGTGGAGTGTTGGTATGCTCGAACATCTCCGCTGCGTTCGTACGAGTTCATGCGAATTTCTACTCGACTGGTAGTGGGCGGTCGCATTGATATTCCGCATGCGAGAAGTTGACAAAACAGACACATTTTTCATATGCGACATGTTGAAAATTCTCAAAAATTGTCAAGATCAAAATATTAAGTAGCTTTGATTTCATAACTGACTCATAAATCAAAATAGTTAATTTTTAGTAACTTCTGTTCACTTGTGTAATTAAAACGGGTTGAGATATTTGGAAAGAACTAGCGGATATTATGTGCGAGATTTTATTAATGTATAAACATTGTTGTAAACCCATCCCTGCTTTACGAAAAATAAAATCACACAATCTATCAAGTCATATTGTATTATTCTGGGTTTTGTGTAGTGTAATCAACAAGAACCATTTCCTACAATTTTTTAAAAATATAGTTCATATCCCTTCAAACGATCACACAAAGCTTAAGATGATAACAAATAAAATACTTTTTTTTTAACGTAACAATTCCACATGAGCTCATTCCGTCAATGCGCAGAAAGATAACACACTTCGGACAAGGACGAAATGTCATTAAGACATTACGCTCCTTGAAAACACAGTTTCTAAGCTTTCAAACATGTCTATCAACAACCTTTTCAGACTGCCGTACTTCAAAATAATGGTCTATCGTACCGAAGCCTTTACATGCGTTGAAAAACATTAAACAGCCTAAGCTAAAGTGCCGTTAATTAAAAAATTATTTTGAAAGTAGTTAATTTTTTTGCATAAGAAAGAATTTTCTACATAATGCTATGTGAAAAGAGTCACATTGGCAAACTTTACTATTAAGCACTAACACAATCCAAAGTAACCATATGTTTTTAAAGAGCATACTGTATTAGCCCTGTATATCTGTTTCATCGGACTGACGGAAATAAACAATTGCCTTAATATATATCGTTGTCGAAAATAATTAGGTAATTTACAGTTCCTATTGTTTCAAAAATTAAAACAATATTTATAAAATTACAAAAATTGTCTTCACAGAGGGTTTAATGAAAAAAAAAAAAATATATATATATATATATATATATATATATATATATATATATATATATATGTGTGTGTGTGTGTGTGTGTGTAATTTCCAAGCAAGCAGCTTTTTAAAGTGTTACAATTAGCCACAATGAACGCATCATTGATGTGGCATATACCGGACCTCATTTGTATTTTTTTAAATTCCTTGGCTCTTATCATTGTAATAAATCATCAATTTTTGCATTGGGATCATATAATTAGGAGAGATTGTTACTGTTGGCATTAAGACCGAGTCATTTCAATTGCCGCCGCTTTTCACTCAACACACTAATTCCGTATACGAGCTCTTGAAAGTGGAGCATACCATTTTCTATCGTATTGGTTTTCACCATTCGACTCGAGTGACTTGCAAACACAAACATGGTAGTCGTCGAGATTCAAACTCTTCATTTCGACAGTTACAGGTGTAGTTTATGTATTATTCGCCGCTTTTTGGAAACAAACATTCGTAATAGAACATTAATAATATAGCATTAACTTGTGCTAGAAACCTAATAACAGCAAAACGGTGATTAAATGTCTATGTTTTCACAACATAACCTTATTAAATAAAGAACAAAAAAAAACAGTTTCTTTGATATCAAACCTTTGTTGATATCACCTAGAAGAGAGGTTAGTTCCGTTTAAAATGTTTTTGGCTATTTTATCGCTGCCAAAAAACGAGCAAATGGTACAAAACTACATCAAATACGCCTGCTGAATTTGATTTGTTGTTTGCTGCAGTTAAACATATTTTAAGTTAAATTGCTACATTTATTTTCTCCTCGTGCTCTTATAAGGGAATTTATATCAGAAATGTATTTTGAGTTTTGAAAACTTGTCTCTGTTAGAAGCAGGTATGATAACTACGAAGAAATATTAAAATAATAACTCTTAGCAGTTCAAAAATATTTTTAAAATTTAGGTACAGCAATATGACATAATATCACGTGATATATGGCTGGAAATATGTCAGTCATAAATCAAGGTACTAAAATAATAAGAGTAAATATTTTTAAATAGACAACTAAGATTAAAATCATACTGTATAGTAATCACATTTTGAATTTATCGAAGTGTTTCATTGTGAACGAAATCGCAGTAATGCCCTCCTAACTCCTAGTAGTTAGACACTACCCAAGGGTGTACCCCTTCTGGGCCACCAAAAAAAAAAACATATCTTGGCTTAAGGCGGATTCACACGTCCATGTTCATGCCGTTTACGGCAATGTAAAAGTTCAGATGTATTTCAGAGTTTTATCGTGCAGAAAACTAGTAACTTGAAATGTTCTGAATTTGCAAATATTTAAATTGTCTGAACTTGCCTTGTTGCCATGTTAGTTAAGGATAAAAAGCTTTCAAAGTAATATTTTCCAAGTGACAGTTGCAGTTGCTTCGTGCTCGGTAACTTCAAATATAAATATATATATAACATCAGGGGAAAATGCAGACAAATAAAACACATGATTCCCAAACATGACATTTGCATCCAAAATCACTACCCCGCATCATTTAATATTATTAACTGCCAAAACCTAGATAAACAGGTAGCAAAAATTCTCTACACAATCAATACTTCCATGCATTTCTTTGGTGGCTGAAACATACTTTTATTTCGCCTGGTTCGCACAAAAACGAAAATTTTAAATACAAATACAAGCAAACAAATAGCCAAGTAGCTTGGTTGATGCCTTTATAACCCTCTATTTTGTTGTGTGCAGTGCTGCGCTCTGGAGGAGGCAACGCCGCGAATGTGGACCGTGCAGATATTGCCCATAATTTAACTTATTGATAATACAGTGTGTAATGGCGACGATGTAAAATTCATTTCTGTTGCTCGATATAAGTTCGTTTAGTTATTACGACGTGCAACATGTCAGCAAGAAACTACAGGAAGCAAACAATATTTTCAGGTATCGTGAACACAACTAAAAGTTCGATTAAATACAATTCGCGTCTGTGCGCGACACTCGTATAGGTGCTTCGGAATAAAGTGAACACTCAAAAAAGCCCTGATTAATTTTTATTTCCTGCTTGTTTATATATTACCGCCGAATGTAAACAAAAACATTGCCTCGTGCTTTTATTTACATAGGATCTTGCAATGTTCTCAACTACATTAAACTGCTCCGATTAATTTTTGCTACAATATCTACTCATTAAATGTACGGGGGCTGAATATATAATAAAAAAAAGTAATTTTAGTTATAAATACTTAAGAGTTAAGGTGTTATAATACTGGTTTCTGTCCATCGACTAATTTACACAACATGCACTATTGCAGTTACGAATCTCGTAAATGAGAGCATATTTTATTTGAATTTAAAACTCAAAACCACCACTAAAAACAGTCATGACACACGCAATTCAATAATTCAAGTTCCGTTCAGTGCTACTGCCAGTGCTACGAACAACGACGAAGCACTTCAGAAACAATAAATAACGTATTTTCTTATCATGTGAAATAAAAAGTGTGTTGTTTCTACGCTGGCAAAAGTAAAACATAATTTTCAGATTACCTATGATTTCACATAACTTGGCAATGATACTAAAAGTAATTTCCAATACTTTTGAATGTGTATATACGCACAATGAACAAACACACGCAAATGCGCAAATGATGCAACTTGGCGGAGCGTCAATAAAACGGCGAGAACCTAACTCTGATGTCACCTGTCGTTGGAGTTTTGAACTGTCTGAAGCGCGGAGCAAGCTGTAACGACCAAGATGACTCGAGGTCGGCGATAGCGTCACATTTTTCTCGCTCCAGTTGAGTTTAATTATATTGTAAGTATGAATGTCAATAAGATCATAAGTAAATATTTTGAAGTATATTAAATACAGAGAGGTCGATTTCATCATATGTTCTTTCACTAATGTTGTATTCAAATAGGAAAATACACGGAATTACATGCAGTGAATCGCTACCAACCATACAAGCAGTAAAGTACATGCAGTAATGACTAGTGATTTTTTCCAAAGGTTAAATCTTTCGTGCTCACTTTATTCCGAATGACCTATAGTTTTAATTTACATGCTTTCGAAATATTAATCAGTACACTCATGTAATGTTCGAGAGCAATGTGTATGATTTCATATCATCTCCGTAATGATTTGCTGCATATTTTTACGGTGTCGGAGGTGTGCAAAGTCTCTACTCTAGTTATTAAAGTAATGTTCAGAATGTAACAGATCAGTCTGTTTACTGTTGTACAACTCTGCCTATTTATTCGTGCAAGATAAACGTTAACCTACTTTCCATGTAAGAAAAAAAAAGTGTTATACTGTAAGACCTAATATCACAAATTGTATTTTTATATACTGGTAATTTAAATATTACGGCCAACTCAATGCTTCTTAGTTAAGTACAGGTGACAGCATAAAGCAATAACATAAACACATAATTCAGCCAAATATGGAATGAGGAAGAGAAATTGAACAAGCTTAATAAAAAAACTTCAAATACTTACTTCCCAGCTCCCAAGTCCTTAAAAGTTATATTCCATAAATAAATAAATGCAAACAGGCTGTGGCGAGATTACTCCTACCTGTCCCTTTAAAATACTATTTCTAAAATTTCCATTCCCTTTCAGTCATCAGTTCACACTACAAAACATTCCACTCCCATGCAAACCAATTTCTTTGAACAGTGATGTACACAAAAAGATCTGATGAATACAATAAATTACAGTATACTGTACACTATAAGCCTACCATGCTATGTTCTCATCCACACACTTTCAATCTGCTCACTGTTGTTTCCCTTCTCCCTGTACCCTCTCTTGGTCAGGTAACAGTTAACCCAACTCCATTCATAATAATAATAATTATTATAATAAATTTTACACTCACAATTGGGCAAACACTCTCTGGCAAGCAGACTCCTCCCAATCCACACAGTTCAAATCCTACAGCCCCTTCCTAAACCTTCCAAACTTCCTCACAACCACAAACTCTTCCCACAGTGCATTCCACCCCCTCACCATTCTCACCAGCATTGACGGTCAACCCCTCTCCATTCTCCTTCACACCCTCTGAATTTTATACTTTTGCTACATTTTCCCTTAAACATTCCCTTAGTTTGCTGGCCAAACTGCCCCATTCCTCCTACCCATTCAACACCATAGGCCTAAAGCTCCTTTCCTCCTCACCAGACTGACCCTGCCTCTCCCATTTACTCATCACTCACCTCATTGCCCTTCTCTAGCTCCTGTACCTCCAGGTACAGATCCCACTCCGCGGCAGCATATTCCAATATTGGACGAACCATTGTGCAATACGTCTTTCCCATCACATCATCATTAAACCCCCTTAACACCCTCCCGTGCAGGCCTAATGCTCTTCTTACCACTGTGTCCACCTTAGATCAGCCTGTACAACCACCCATAGATACTTATATATTCTGTGGCTACTTCTGTCCATCCCATCTGTATACCTCTCCACTCACCACTCTCTTCCTAGTAAACCTCACCAATTTGGATTTTACACACATTAACCTTCATTCTGTTCTCCTCCAAGACCAAAACCTATTAACATCTTCCTGCAAGTTGTTTCCACTGCCCACCTCTGTATGTAGTTATCTGCAAACCATCTTATTTTACCTACTATCCTGGTAGGCTGCAGAGGGTCCTCTGATAAAGTCTTCAATCCATTCAACAACCCGCCTGTCATCCAGCAGTAACAACACTTTTCTCAACAAGATTCAATGGGGAACTTTGTCAAAGACCTTCTCGAAGTCTATGAAGCAGGCATACACCTGCTTCTCATCAACTGCCTAAACCAGATCGTCTAAAAATCTACTAACTGTTTACATCCTCAACTGTTTTTTTTTTAATTTTTAGTATGTCCGTCAATGTGCTCCATTCCCGTTCCTTCATCATTACAGATAGTGTATAGTTACCTTTGACGTGTGCTCAACAGCCCACGCGTGCATCGCGATCGTTCGTCAACACACACCAGCATCACGGGCAGTATTCACGACAACGACTCAACGGTATTCGGAAGGCACCCTGCATACACCCGGTACTGACGGGACCGACTGAGCGCTCAAGTTAATATGGCCACTTGGTTAGCAAGCGAACACAAAAGAAAGTGCCAATATTTAAAGTAAAACAACCAAGTAACACCACTGCAACACACCCCGCCAGCTAAACAAGGGACATTGGTTGTTACGACAAGCATTACGCCGTCGCTGATCACGACGTGCATAAATGCCGGAACGAATGTTGCCTGAAACAGAAGGTGCGGGAGTTGCTAGGGCAAAGTAAATATAGAGAGGCAGTCTCCATATTTTTAGGAAATGACTGAGCACCCACAACTAGGGCAAACGAATTTATTACGTAAAGTGCTTCAAAATTGTTCAACGACGTTTGACCGCTGAGAGCGGTCCAGACTGACAACTTAACAACTACAAATACCGCGCAATGCGCGGGCAAATTTTTATAATTAAAATAAAAATAGTGGTTAATATGTTATATCCAAGTGTTCTACGTGTGTTAGAATAATAAACAGTGCAAGCTCGGACTTAGAGAGACAGCTTAACAAGCCAACTGGAGCGGAAGGCACAAGTAAATTAATTTCCTTATGTAAGTTTATTTATGCAATTTCAGCAAACCCAATTATGTTAACATCTACAAGGGCTCAATTGTGTCTCATGTAAATTTTAGTGTCTCTATGTATACAGCTTCAATGCAACATGCTTAAAGCGGCCACGCGAATATTTTGGCGGGCGCTCTCAGCTATTAGCGGGAGTGGGCGCCATTGCTCGGCAGTCTTGTCTCGGGCGTGTAGGAGGTAGGCCACGTGTACGCGGCTCCTGAACCATCACCGTAGCTTGTCGTATCATGTAGCTGCAATAGTGATTTTTTTCTAGTATTTTTAGGAACTTATTAACGTAACAGTAATTAATCGTCCAGGAGTAGAGCCACCTCCATCCCTGCAAGCTCTTGCGCCCAGGGATTTATCTTTCTAACGTAACTACACCATCGCGTAACTAGTGTCCGCGTTTACCGTGTTAGCCACCCACTGGCTATAGACGTGGGGACCGCTTAAGGCACGTAGTGCGATATACAGTCTGCCAATAACAACGCAATAAACCAGTGGTGAAACCTATTCATACGAGTAAGTTATTTGGCCACGGCCATTGCATTGTCCTTCTGGAGCTAGTCCTAACAACCAGCTGCTTTCCATCCTCACAACAGCTTACATCTCGACGTGAAGGATACAGAGGGGACTCTCCTCATGGGCGGTAGATCCACGACCATCACCAGCAGCAGCCGGCACCCTCCAGGGCGTAAGTAAGACACTCTCACCCCCTTTCCCCTCACTTCCAAACCGTCAAGAGGCGCCCTGCAACGTGTGGCAACATCAACGTGATATCAACACGCCGCCAGCAACATCAGGTATGTGAAGGCGTTTGGACTGTCGAGTGAAATTCTAAACAAACTTTTCACAGCGTACAAGTAAGTAATGGGACAGTGAAAAAAGTCGTGATAAACAACAGTGAATGTACAGTACAGAAAAGAGACAGTGTGTGTGTAAACACGTGCGAAAAGCGAGACAGCACGGCGAAACAGGCGAGCCGCGCGCATACCACCGGTGTGACGTCAGAGGGTGGCATTACGCAAAACACCCCCTCCCCCAATCGTTCTCGGACTGGTAAACAACACCCCACTGGCTGGGCGAACAAGGGGTCTGCCGCGAACGCGGAAAATCCGACACCTAGGCGCGAGGTTAGCACAGCCCAAAAATGCAAACTTCTGGAGGATTAGCGGCTACACTGTGCCATGCCTGCGTCAGGTCGGTCGGCAATTCAAACATTGGCGAATTCGGACGCGTGGGGTCAATTTGCCAATGTGACAGCACAGACGGGAAAGTACGCCTCCGGGAGGCAATTGAACGCATAAACCGCGAACGCTGGACATCCGTCGCACAAACATCACTCGGGCTAAACTCAGAACTTTGTTGGGATTTTATGCGACCACGGGATAACCCCGGATTCCGCAACCCACTGCTAACCACACCATGTCAGTGCAATGCAGGTAAACATCGGCCACAAATGCAAACATCAATGACAGTGCGACAACAGTGCGGTAATTTCCTATGGTGCGAAGGGAATGGACCGCCAACACTCAACTGTAGGGCATGCAGGAGCCAATATCATGTGCACTGTGTGACACCACGTGAAGCGGGAAGCGTGCGGAATGGACAATTCACTTGCCCGAGATGTGCACCAGGGACCAAACAAGACATCCACGACTTATTGAGCGGGAACGAGCTGCAACTTACACACTGTCAACAGCCAGTGTGTTACGGCACAGGGGCTGATGTATGGAAGTGTGAGATGTGTGGATACCAAGCACATCAGCGGTGCGTACCACGGAACGAGTGGCCAACACCGACAGACACTGGATTTAAATGCCACGAGTGCACCCGACGAACCCACATCCATGCGCAAATATTAGAACAGAACACGCAACACGAACTACACCCTTAGTGTTACCACCCACGTCACCAACCAGCTTAACATATGTGAGACACATGTGCGCAGGACCAGAAGCTCAAACACCAAAATCACCAAACAGGTTCCAATCATTACCGAACTTTTCAGGGGCAACAACAGAAGACCCACAAGCATTCATAGAAGACTGCGCAACCAAAATGCACCGGTATGGCGTATGCGAAGATGCTTGACCTAGTTGTGTAGGAAACCAACTGTCAGGCGACGCAAGACATTGGTTCAAGTCAGTGACACATTACGGTATGAAATGGGACGAGTTTATCACCGTGTTTCAGCCGCGGTTCGCCAGCATGTTTTTGTCTTTACAAGTGCGTATCCGCGCAGTGCTTCAAACACAGAAGCGAGGCGAGTCACTCACCGTGTTTGCTGTGCGAAACTTTAACTTGATCAAACAGTTCCATGGCGGTATGTCAACAACAGAAGTGCTCGAGGTTGTAGCCTCTACAGTGTTGCCAGAATTTCGCAGCGGGGTTTCGCCCTTGATACACAGTAGTTACGAGGACTTCATGCGATCTATAATGGTCATAGACAGTCGCTCACACGACGACTCGGCATGGGCCAGCCCGAGCTACACCAAGCCACGTACCCACAGCAGCAGCTATGCAGTAGGGGGCGATAGTGACAAGGGAAACCGGACACGCCCGATTCAAGTGCATAAAACTACGCCGCCGCCAGAGAAAATTAGCTATGTCAAGAAAGTGCAACACGACGAGAGAAAACAGTGGGTTAAAACACAGAAACATCCGTATCCCTGCAGGTACTGCCCAGGACAACAGATGTATTATTGGCACAGTGAGTGTCCCAACACACCAGAGCGCCCAGCGAGAGGTGGAGCAAGGCCACCACCAGCGGGAAACGGGGAGCAGGGGTAGGACAGGCCGGATGTCACCCCCCCTCCGACCCCCACAACAACCGACACGAACTGGATGCCACAGCAGGTACTGCTCCACCAACTCAGCATCAACAGCGCCCAGAACTGTAAGTTATTCCACATTACAATTTCTATCAATGATAAAATGTGTTATGCTCTTGTTGACACCGCTGCTACACACAACTTTGTCCGCCCACATCTTGTAGACACCCGTAATCTGAACCAGTGTAAACAAACAGTGCAACTTGCCACCACTGTCTCCAGTGGCGAAGTAATGAGACAGACCAACATCACAGTCAAAATACGCGACATTGAGACGCAAACAGTGGAGTATGTAGTAAGCGAGTTAAGGGAAGATGCTATCTTGGGATTGACATGGTTAACTGAACACAACACCATCGTGGAAACCACAGCCAGGCGAATTCATTTCGGGCAAAAGGAACGCAGAACTGTGTATATCATTGAACCTCGCACACAAAAAGCAACAACTCAAAACGTAGATGATATAGACCACAGTGTTACACCTCAATACCGCGCAGCCATGCAGAAGCTCTTGCACGAGCGCAGAGATGTTTTAGTGAGCGCTGACCCATTTAAGAGCACCAACATCACTGAACACGCCATAGAAACGGAACACGACAGACCACTGTTCACACCCCCGCGGGAATATCTGCAAACACAGACTAAAAATAATTAAACAACAGATAACAGATGCTCGCCGACGGCGTAATTGAACCCTCCGACAGCCGATTCAATTCTGCCATAACCTTGGCTGCCAAAATAGAAAGCACTTGGAGTTTTTGTGTGGATCTGAGGCCACTAAATTTAGCCACGAAACCCGTAGCGGCACAATACATAAGTGTCAAAACCGCTCTCAACATGTTGGGTAACGCAAAAATTATGACATCTTTGGACTTGCGCAGTGGTTATTGGCAAGTGCCAGTAAAACCAGAACACCGACACAAGACTGCTTTTACCGCCTCAGATGGGTCACGGTACCAATTCTGCGCAATGCCCTTCGGGTTGAAATGTGCTCCGTCAACCTTCCAGGCAATGATGGTACTTGTGCTAGATGGATTAATTGGAGAGTGTGTATCTCGACGATGTAGTAGTCTGGTCACAGACATGGGAAGAGCACATACACCACTTGTCATTAGTATTGGAAAGGCTCGCAATCAACGGTCTAGTGTGCGCCAACCATAAATGCCACATTGGCAAAACTCAAATAAAATTTTTGGAGCATGTAATAAATTCAGATGGAAACAAACCCGACCAGGAACAACTCCGAATCATTGAAGAATACACCCCACCACGCACCCGCAACAAGTCCGCTTAATTCTTCGGCCTAATTGGTTGAGGGAATACATTTCAAAGTTCGCAGTAATATCAACTCCCCTCACCGCGCTCCTGTCACCCAGCACAAAGTTCAGCTGGACAGCAGAGGCGGCGAAAATCTTCGAGGATGTCAAGGCCAGTTTCAGACAATGTCCGGCGCTAGCACGCCATGATCCCAACAAACCTACATATGTACAGACGCCAGTGAACGAAGAATGGGAGCAGTGCTGTTTCAGCTAGGCGAGAACGGGCAATGGCACATAATAGACTTTAGCAGTGCAAAATTTGGCCCAGTAGAAAAATGCTACGACGTCCACAAGCGAGAGTGTCTCGCGGTAGTGTGGACATTCATGCAGTACAGGCCTTACCTCGAGTACCGACGCTTTACATTACACACTGACAACCGATGTTTAGTATGGCTACACAACACTCGCGAAGCCCGTAGTAAACTCACCAGATGGGCCCTATTATTACAGTCATTCGACTTCCACGTGGAACATGTACCAGGAGCATAAAATCAGCTGGCAGACGCACTGTCAAGGTCACCGGACCAAAACACGACTGCGCGCGACGAAGAGTGGGAGGAAATGTTGCCACCGGTATCCAAAACAAACAGTACAGACGCAATCACGTGAAGCAGTATAACAGTCACAGATAACAACTACATTAACCAGCCATATAATGACATAATAACTTCAGAGTAAACTGCGCCCGATGTGTTGGCGAAACGTAAACAATGCGGTCAGCAGGTACTGGACAGATGGCATGTCGTGGACGACAGACTGGAAACACGGCCGTGCGCAAGCAGCGAAAAGTGGAAAGTGTATGTACCCTCCACGGACAGGGCAAGAGTCCTTGCGTTCATGCACAGCAGTCAACATGCCGGACAGCCAGGCGCTAAACAAACCACGCGGAACATCCTGCAACATTTCCACTGGCCCGATCTAGCGTGCCAAGTGCGAGGATATGTCCGTAAATGCCTGCCGTGCAACCATTTCAAGGCCAGGCGCACAGATGGCAGTCAGCAGCAACAAGCCAGGGTACCAACCGAACCCTTCGATATGGTAGCCTTGGATATTATGGGACCGTACCCCACTACTTCGCGAGGCAAAAGGTTCATAGTTGTAATAACGGACCTGTTTTCAAGATGGCCGGAGGCATATGCCATAAACAACGCCCGCATCAGTAACATTGCTGCAGTACTGGAAAACTAATTTTTCCCCAGATGGGGTTACCCGCGAGTCATGTTGTCAGGTAATGGTACCCAATTCAGCAGTAAGAAATGGCGAGACATGTGTACCAAATGGGGCGTAACAGCGCACACCAGCAGGTGTATCATCCCAGGGCGAACCCAACTGAACCGCGGAATCAGGATATAAAAATACAACTCCGCCTCCACTTACACAACAGCCAAGATCACAGCAAATGGGCCGAACACCTGCCCCAGGCGCTATTTTCCATACGGCGCAGAATAAACGAGGCCACTGGGTACTCCCCAGCTGTGCTACTCCAAGGTCGTGACCTACCACTACCAGGCGAATTTAACTGTTCACAGGCCGGCAAGGCAACAAACCCAGAGACCGGAGAACAGCGCCGAGAGAGACGCGAAGGCGACATACACATCGCGCGTGAGAATCAAAATAACTACATTGCGAAGTGGGTACCCGTAACGACGCGACCACCAAACCAGCTCATGGTCGGTCAGCGAGTGTTCGTGAAGGAGCACCTGCTATCATCCGCACCGAAAAACTTCTGTGCAGGGCTCGGTCCAAAATGGAGCGGACCCCATATAGTGATAAAGGCGATGAGCGCAAACATCTACGTCATAAGGACGGGGCCACGCCGCATGCGAAAGGTCCACAGAGACGACATACGCCATGCACGGAGTGTAGAGATACACCACGCACAGCAAGACACAGAGCAGTGCGCGCGGATAGAGGAGCAACGGGCACGCCCTGCCACGCCAGGAGCCTTAGAAGCAGACACACAGCCGCAACAAGCCGCCCAAAGTCACAATGACCTGCCGAACACAGTGATGCACAACCCGCTACCAGGAATCGGCGACAGAGGGCAAGACAACACTGCACCGCCTAGCGACGTAAGTGATCACAATATTGTACCAGGTACAGCAGGAGCAGACACCAGGCCCGCTGATACCACAATGGATTACGAGCCGAGCACAGGATATGCAGAGCAACGGGAAGAGGACACGGGGTCGACACCGCCGGGAGTCGAACAATGCAGAGCGACTTCGCGACGACGACCGCGTGAGCCATCACCAGCCAAGCAAACAACAGACAGCGAGGACGACGTCGGAGATAACAGCACAACACCGCTCTAAGTGTGCATGCCACACCGCACTGGCCTGCAGATGTTGCCGCGCATCACCCAAGGTCATCTTCTTCCTCTCTACCTGCCCCTGCGTGCTCAACATACCATTCAACATTTTACTGAGCTTCTTTGCACCTACACTTCCATGTACAGATCACATTTCATTCATTCACATGGTGTGTTGCACATCCCCTGGCCTTGGCAGAAACACCGTACAGCCAATACACAACTCAACTCTGTGCGCAGGAACGCACAGTCGAAAATATACAAAAAGACATGACAAGACACAAAACAGCACAAACAAAATGGCCTCAGGATTCAAAAGAATCCACAGCCAGCGGAGATACACATCGAAGGTGAGTAGACTCGCTGTCAAAAGGGGTGCCGCACCAGCACTATGCGTGAAAGACAGACAACCGTCACTGATGGCGGCTACAGAAGAACTCTAACTACAAAGCAAACACAGCAACAGTACAAATCACAAACCGTTGCCAAATGTTCCAGCAATGGCTGTACCATCGTGCAATACTGTAAAACTGGGTGAACAGGAACAAAATTAAAAACAAGTTCCTAGCTTACACTTTTTTTCTCTAACAAAATTTTTCTACAATTTAAGTTCTCTTCATGAATGGTTTTAAGTTGCATATCTAAAAAAAAAAAAAAAAAAAAAAAAAAAAAAATATATAAAACAGAGTTTATACCTAAAATTTTGCTCTGAAGTTGATTCTGTTCACCCTTTTTACAGTACGATTTTTCCTTACCTCAAAGTTCAGTGCCTACTTCACAGCCAAACGTAGGTACATACACTGTGTGTTCATTGTTACCAACTCAACCCATCAAATACAATACTTCAACTAAAGAATTGACTGTTTACCCTACACATTTTTCCTTCGCAAGCACTACAATTCTCTACAAAACTGCAAAAATATAAGTTCTTATGTAACTTTTCAGCTAAGTGTATGGAAGGTACAGAGTTGAAACTCTGAAATCTTAAACAATTGGAATCATTAAAAAAAATTAGCCAAACATTGTCATCAAGTTTTAAATTTTTCTCTTGTAGCATTATTGCACTTGCCTGTTATTTTGTGACCTTCACAAAATGAAAATATTACCATACCTGCACTCACCAGATAGACAGCTGGGGGCCGATTAAATATCACCACTTGCGTTTTGCACCGACGCAGAGCAACACAAGGAAATCTGATCTGCACCTGCACCTCGAGTCGTAGTTGGAATTAAATATACTCGGAAACGCAAGATGCAAGATGTGGTTTTCATAAATTATGTGTTCTTATTGGAGGACTAAATCATACCATTTCCTAATATGTAAAACCACATGTGTACATATGACCTGTGAACAAGTGATGTAAATACTGTTCCCACTACGAGCCGAGGCTCAGGGAATCTTTCTGTGCAATAAAATAAAAAAATAACGTATATGTCGTAGTTGCATTTTGAACTTTGAAAAATTAATTTATAAATGTCGTGGTTTCAGTATAGTGGATGCGTGTGTTCATTTTTATTGAATGAGATTGTTCGTGAATAATTAAGTACTATTTTTATGGACAGTAGCATTTTTTTAACACAATTGGGACACATCAGAGTGGTTTTCGTCTGTAACCAGTTTTTACATAATATTGTTGCTAACGGAAAATAAAGTGCCTAAAATGATTGACGTGTGATGCGATTAGGGCAAAAATTATGTATACATTTTATATTTGTACTGGTATTAATTTGAGTGACCTAGTTTTGAAATTCACGTAAGTTATTTTAACTTGTGTGGCATTGTATTTGTGAGTACAGGCCAGGGTCATATAAGGCCGTGTCTCAATTCAAAGAGTACTCTGTTGAGAGAGTGCTCTTTCGCACAACAACAAGAGAGAGCTCTTGTTTGCTCTCTGGTGTTCTCACTCTCTACGATTGGGACGACTCTCTCTCGTATTTGTAAACAAACGATGCAAAGGTTACAAGTGCTTAAATTATATTAATACAAGTTATAGACATATTAAATACATTTGCAAACTATTCAAATAATAATTTTTGAACTTACCGGCGCTGTATTTCAAGCGGGAATAGCTGTTAATAGGCGATGACAAAATTTTTTATTTTGTCTATTTAAAGACATATTACGGCCGAAAATGTTTACTGAATTACTCGCGATAGGTAACTGTTCATTGGAAATAATTATTTATGTATAAATTATAACATATGTGCAATATATGTCGCATGTTTCTTCAGTAACCTCAAACCATAAAGCGTATTTTAGCGGTTGAATTGGTAGTGGTACCTGTGAACAGAGCATTTTAGCGCTCCAGTTTACAAGGGTGTTTGCAAACATGCTGCAACCAGGCTGAGGGTGTTTGCACGTTTCTGGCAACCGAGGCAGGAGGACGGTTACAGGGTTTGTTCACAGGATGTTTACCTTTACTTTTATTTCTTGTTTTGTTTCGAACAAATCTGAAACCAAAACAAACTGTATTTATGTGAAATATGGCCGAAAATTAAGTTATTTTAAAATAAAATGATGCAATATTAATTTTTCATCATATACTGGTGCACAATTAAATTTATTTGTACAATTTATTATGTTGTACATGTTAAAAAAATAGTGAAAGTAGTCTATTTTCCAATAAACGCATTCGTGAAGAAGTATTTTCCTTTATACAGTCCAATTCTATTCCTGATAAAACAATAGCAAGTACACAATTTCGTAACTCCATGGTGGTAGCCATTTATGTTCACTGAACATTGCATTTTAGCGATTTCTTGTAAATGCAAACAGATTCGGCAAACGCTTGCTAACAGCTTGTTACCAATTCAACCGCTAAAATACGCCTATAGTTGAAATCAAGATGGCGTACGCCAGAGAGCACCAGAGAGCGAGAGCGAGTATACAACTTCGTGATCTCGCTCTTTCGTACTCTCGGCGACCAATTGAGACAGGCAGAGAGTGCTCTCTCTGACGTAATTGTGACGTATTTGCGGGAGCGAGAGCACGAAAGAGCACTCTTTGGGTGAATTGAGACACGGCCTAGTTAGGTCTGGCACAAAGAGTATGGAAGGGAGAAAGAGAGTTCACTGCCAGGTTAGACCTCTTTGCTTATTTCACGGTCGTAGAAGAACAGGTCTGGACACTCGCCTATCTAACAATGTATTTTGCTTGACCCCCTTGTTGTTTGGCTGTAGTTCGTCAAGTTACCGAGATTGCCGTACTTTTTGGCGCTGTTTTCCGGGCGGTCGGACTCAAACTCCATTTACTTTTTTTCCATTGTTAAATTTATAAAGTAAATAAAGATTGCTAGAGCCTTTTCTTAAATTTGTGAGTGAAGAATGCATTTCATAAATTGATAAAAAATACGTTTTGATAAATTGTTTATCTTAGCGGAAAGGAAGTGGGCGGAGTTTAGTCCGACCGCCGTAACATCAGCGCCAATAAAACACAATATTGTCGGTAACTTGGTGAACTACAGCCAAACAACAAGGGGGTCAAGTTTCTAGGCGAGTGTCCAGACCTGTTCTTCTACGACCGTGGCTTATTTCTGTTGTGTTTTTGGCTCGCTAATACTTCCAGAGGTACCAACCATGCAGCATGAAATTCTATCTGAAATAATGTGGCGTGCATTGGCCATGTTTGTTTACATCGTTAGCTGCAAGAGTGTGCTAGTATTTCCACCAACGACGACGAGATTGCGATATATCGCAATCTCGTCGTCGTTGATGGAAATAAAAGTATTGGTAAAGGCGATGCCGTATATTAAATGTGTGTGTGTAAATTGTCTTTGTGACTTGTTTTTAATTTGTAAGACCACAAAAAAAAAAAAAAAA
>PNEQ01124547.1:0-80164 GCA_003012365.1 Medauroidea extradentata | reverse complement strand
AAAAAAAAAAAAAAAAAAAAAAAAAAAAAAAAAAAAAAAAAAAAAAAAAAAAAAAAAAAACAAGAAAGCTAAGAAAACTTAGGACACCATAGTTAAGACAAAACAAATGATAACCAAGCCAAATAATGAATGTGTTGACTACAGCCAATTCGACATATTTCCTCCGTTATTTCTTTTCTTGTTTTACTCTTGCTTTTCTTAAACAACAGAGCACTGCACGTTTGGAGACCCGAAAAATGCGCTTTTTCTATTGGCCCCAATCTAGAGTTCGAGCAATTGTAAGTTCATGCCACTTTCGCAATTTGCCCGGGACTTATTTGACACTTCCTGGAAGTCGCTTAGCCAATAGTACAGACGCAACTAAATGCAGGCCCATATCACAGCGTCATCGAGCAGCCAGTGAGCAGATAATGTCTGCTTGAATACACACATGTTCTTGGAGGCTAGCCTACACGTCAGTGAACACGCGAATTTTTCCGGCCTCTACGCATAGCGTATGTCTACAATATTTCACCAAATCATGAATTATATGCTTGATTTCACAATACTTCTCTTTGTGCAACCCTTAAATATATTTGAAAATGTACAAACTGATGTACATAATTAATTAATTTCCATAAACTGATCAAGTAATGCTTTAAAATTGTTACAAATGTAAGGGATTGTAACTACTTGTGCACACCCAGTGTGTAGTTTGGTTTGCTACACCCAGTAGCTCGCTGCTCGCCATTGGCCAGTTGTCGTCAGGCGACAACTGAGGCGTCAGCTGCGTGCTCGCCTGCTCACCCCACTGCGATGTGAGTGCGAGGCAGATGTTAGCTAGCAGTCCGCGGAGTAAGACGTGCCTTGTATGTCCGTATGGCAAGTGTAGTAAGACGTCCGCGGAGATAAATGTAGGTGCGATATTCAGAGAGCACGAGCTAAGCGGCCAGCTGAGGCAGATGTAGTTATGTCAGAATAAGTAGATCCGTCAGTCAGTAGAGTATGTAGACTAGAGACCTATGCACGGGCCGCTGGCGCGCACACGCGATAGCCCCACAATTACACGTCACCCTTGCGGTATAGTGTGTGGGACAGTAGTATGTTAATAAAGTGGTGAGACGCGCACCGCAACTTAAGGGCGCGGTGTACGGCAATTTTCTTCACCATTTATTAAATTTTTTATTTGTACCAGATATTTTTTTTCTTATTTTAGACACAAAATGTGACTAAATTTGCCTCAAATGAAATTTTTTTATCTCTCATAGTTTTCGCTTAATGGCTTGTTAAATTCATATTTTGCATGTTTCCGTTTTAACGACTACACTAAAACCAACTGTTATACCAAACTCAAAAAAATCACAGTAGATAAAGACATTGCAGGCTACAATGCCATGCTCATAAAAATGAAGAAAAAAAAAATTTGAATAAAAAACCCTGAAACTGAAAATAAAAAATTAAAAAATTCAATAATTTTTAAAAAATATAAATTATTTTTATTCTTTATTTTTATGAGCATGACGTTGTAGCCTGCAATATATTTATCTACTGTGATTTTTTTTGAGTTTGGTATGTCAGTTGGTTTTAGTTTAGTCGTTAAAACGGAAACATGCAAAATATGACTTTCAACAAGCCACTACGCGAAAACTATGAGAGATAAAAAATTTAGTCAAATTTTGTGTCTAAAATAAGAAAACAAATATCTGGTACAAATAAAAAAAATGGCGATGAAAATTGCGGTAGACTGCGCCCTTAACATGATCTTGTTAATTGTGGCACCCGACAAACCCTCGTTGAGGACTTCTACCATCTGGGTCCTAGCGACGGTGAACTCAGGTGTCAGCACTGTCTCGCGCAGTGATCGTGAACCCGTGCAGTTACACAAACATCTAGCTGATCCGATGTCTGAACATATATGCATCACTCTCTGTCGCCAAAAACTTAAGCTATAAGCGTGGACACCTGATTTACTCGCAAGGAATATTGCACCAACTGATTCCAATGCCTTACGTGTACATCTGCAGCTAGCCTCGAGGGGACTGGCAACATAGCATTGTGCATAGACGTTGCTCACGTAGATGTGCTAATTTAGAACAAGTTTACTGCGATACTACACATACGTTACAGTGGGTAGCACCTCAATAAATGTGAAAAATATCTAATTATTGACTATTGAAAATAACTTCAGGTGTGTATGAATGACATTGGGAAAAAAGCTGGTAAAAAATTAGGTGTCCCGTGCTATGGGTTATATTCGCGTGCATTTTATTGTATTTTTTCTATTTCACCTATAATAGTGGAGAACTTTAATTGGTACAAAAATTGAAAATTGCCTATAACTCACAAGTTAAGACTTAAATTAAAATAAAAAAGTGGCTCACAGGCTACTAAATATCAAAACTACCAGACCATTAGAATTGCTAACAATCACTAAAAAAAATTATGAATAAATAAATAAAATAGAATAAAAATGTAAAAAAATAAAAAAGAGTTGATGATCTTTAAACGACTGAACAGATTTCCAGGAATCATAGCTAAGAAAACTCGCAATCAAGTCAGCTTTCTAACAAAAAAACCGCATCAAACTAGGTCCATTAGTTTAGGAGCTACGATGCCACAAGCACAAAGAAACACAGATACACACGCAGACACATCAAACTTATAACACCCCTCTTTTTGCGTCGGGGGTTAGAAAACGATGCATAGTACCCATTTCTGCCTCGGGTAAAACTATAGTTTGTGCTGTGACAAACAAAAACATACGTATACTTTATAGTTCCCAAGAAGCTCCATTACCGAGTAATAAGCAATATCATGTCATAATGTGTGTCTCGTATACTCTGTTAGGAAAAGGGCAGACTCAGAGTTTATGTCCATGCTGTTGGACTGTCATCATAATTAAAATTGATTAGAGCAATGCTATGAAAATGCCACAAGTGAGTATCTTCCTAGACCAAAAATGTAGACGGAATCCCCTCAGCAACTGGACTAAGGATGTTTGGAATCTATTACTCAGACATACCACATTTGTATTTTTTATGCAAGAATTCAGAACGTATTGACAGCACTTCGAAGGAAAAAAAAACAGTAATTGTTAAAGAAGTAAAAGTGCCACTAATGTTTTAAACGTAGACGGCCCAACGTTTAAGAATCAGTCGTTATATAAATAACAGCAGACTTAATAAAATTGTATGTTTCGTTTGTATTCTGTTTAATGAAGTATTATTCTTGTAATTAATCAATACACATTTGTACTCGCATAACATTACATCACGTTTATGTGGATTCATTTGTGCACATAATAGAAACTAAACACTTATATTTGTAGTCCAGTGCCTTGCTACACTCACAAATGACGCTTAATATGGTTAAACAATACGTGTATTTACCTCTGTACAAAATTATAAAACCCGCCACTCAATTTGGTAGAAAATTTACTTATGTTTTCTCTTAAATTACCTATTCTATTACAATATTACTAAACCAGAAGGACTTGTTTTATTATCGTCTTCGAAGGAATGGCTATTATTTTATGACATTATTCTTGTTTATATTAAGGAAAGTGTAATCAAAATTGTAAAAAAATGAAACTTAATTTGATGCTAAGATTAAAACGTATAAGCTCAAGTTGTTCTTCACTTTGAACGTAGGTAGTGTTCGTTTACTTTTATTTTCGTTTGTTTGGGAATGAAAGGTTTATTTTTAAGCAGTGCTTTGTCTCCCTCAGAGCGAAAGCCTTTTAATTATTTTAAACAGCGTTCATTAACGGGCGGTGAGGCATCCCCTGCTCGCCCGTTAAGTGCGGCGAGTTGCATTTTTACCGTCCGGCGCGCGCAGCATTGTGAAACCCGCTTCCCCTTGCCACTACCGTAGTGCGTGCCTGCCGAGCACCAGCGCTTCGCTGGTTGCGTCAGCGATTGCCGGCAGGCGGCAGCACAGCACAGCCCCGCTCCGCCAGCGATCCGCGCATGTCCGGCGGGCGACAGTGGCGCGCGGGTTGCGGACTCCGCAGTCGTCAGGCGGCAGCTGCTAAGGCCTCACCCCGTGTTCCGGTCGGTAATATAAGGGTACAGCCAAGCAACCCCTCCTGCGTTCGCGCCAGCGCCGGAAGGGGCAGGGTCCAGCTGGACATCGACCGCACGTGCGCCCTTCGCTCAAGGTCACTCGGGTGAGCATACATTGCACGTGCATGGCGGCTAGCCGCACACATAGCATTCTGGTAGGCATTTTAAGGGGAGGGTTAGACAATTGTACTGTCACTTTAGTTTTTGAGTCGTAACATTTATTTAAATCCTGCTTTTATTCTCTTCGATAATGCATATAATGTATTCTTGGTAAACGGCTTGACGTAAATAATATTGAAATATGTCATTAATTTGCGATGCAGAATCATTGCAAGATATTGCTTGAAAGTTAACTAATAATTATCTAGCAATGATTCTGCATGACAATTTAATGAAATGTGAAGAATATTATTTAATTCAAGCAATTTACCGAGAATATATTCTACGGTTTGTGTAAGAGATAATTTTGATAATGCAGCTTGAATAAATGTTATAGCTCAAAAACTTAAATGCAATGAAGTTGTCATACACTAACCCTTAAGACAAAACATTTAGCTTGGTAAAGTCATGAACGCTTTCGCAAGTATGTTTTTTTTCTCAGGAGAATTTTCGAACCGTAATGGTTCAAGGAATGTACAAAAAATATACTCCATATTGGTATGTTTTTTTTTGTTGATGGTACGGACCAGTAGTTTTCGCGAAAAGAATTTTGCACTAACTTGTTTCAATACCATACATGCACATCTACAGCTTTTTATAGTTGGTATTGGCATAGTATTTTTATACAGTGCCAGTGAGAGTATGGTTACTGCGATACCATGCCTCTGTGATTTACAAGTTCAACCCCAAGACGCTGGCGGTGGAAAAACAGCCAATCACTGACAATGAATTAGAGCTGCAGACGTGCATTTTATGCATAAAAATCTGTCTGAGTAAAACTGTTGTCACAAAAAGTTAGTGGTTCTACTGATAGTATACTGCCTGCGCAGAAAGTGTATTTCTGGTCGCGGCAGCACGAAGAAATTTCGATGCGTCAACCATTACAACAAAGGTGATGTTTATAACTTTTTTGAGCTATCCTACGACAACGGTCGTCCCTAAGCCCATGGTCTTTCATTTATTTCAAACAGCTGCAAATACCTCGAATATACCAAATGCTTTGAAGAAATTTGGGACTTTTTACAGTTATACGATACACAATTTTGCCAGAGCTTTTTTTTTTTTTTAGAATAATGTACCATTTGCTATAAAAACCATATTTTTCTTCGTTTTGGTTTATTTTGACCACAAAATATGCGATATTTCATGGGGCAAAAGTCTAAAAATCCGTTTGGTGTACTGCAACAGAAAATTCAGATACAAACGATGATACATGTCTTAAAACTGTAAGAATGAATTTTTGATATAGGCCTATGCATTAATTTGTGTTAAAAAAAATTTCGGAACCACTGCAAAACTAAAGAGCGAGGCTTTAATTCGTCTGTTTAAGAAGAGACAAGCGAATCAAGAATAGCCACTACGAAAGACGAGCTCAAAGATGTATTAAAATGACTCTTATTGGCAGGCTTGTCACATTGAAGGCAACGAACTTCTCCTGGAGGCGGTTATGGCCGAAAGCATTTTTTCGTCCATGATGATTTTATGAGCTGTAAATTTTCAGCATCAGCTGTGGCGAGAGATCTTGCTATTTACTGGTAAACTTTACTTCGCGAATAAACTTCACAGACCTGTACCACACTCAATGGATGAACCTCATTCGAAATACAGTCAACACTATAAATGCTGCCATTACTTGTCTTCCTTTTGGTCGTAGTGCATTAACTGCTGCTCAGTCACACACTCGTGCTCGATTACGGTTGTAAAATATAACTAGAACAACTGATTTGTGATGAAAAAAAATGTTGCACCAACGTATTTAAATTCGTTACGTTCACATATGAGTCGCTCAGAATACAAGTGGTCCAAGTCTAAAAATTTAAATTCTTGTTTTAAATATATTTGCAAGAAATCATTTCACTTCTCTTTCTTAGAAATAACAAATAACAGTTCTTTGCGTATAAACATACTCTGTGTTAACTGAATGTGTGCTAAAATTTTTGTATACATAATAGTTTTAAACCAACCAGATAACAGCGAACAGTGTCTGTGGACCACGGTCGTAGAAGAACAGGTCTGGACACTCGCCTATCTAACAATGTATTTTGCTTGACCCCCTTGTTGTTTGGCTGTAGTTCGTCATGTTACCGAAAATGTCGTACTTTTTGGCGCTGTTTTCCGGGCGGTCGGACTCAAACTCCGTCCATTTTTTCCCACTGTTAAATTTATAAAGTAAATAAAGATTGCTAGAGCCTTTTCTTAAATTTGTGAGCGAAGAAAGTATTTCATAAATTGATAGAAAATACGTTTTGATAAATTGTTTATCTTAGCGGTAACTTGGCGAACTACTACAGCCAAACAACAAGGGGTCAAATATCCAGGCGAGTGTCCAGACCTGTTCTTCTACGACCGTGCTGTGGACATACATCACTTGTGTTCTAAGTGTCTGTATGTAGCACTGCGCTATGGTCAGTGATTGGATGTTTTTAACTCTCGCCGTCTTGGAGTGCTACTTGCAGATCTAAGATGTTTGGTAACCTTATTCTCATTGGTTCAGTAAAATGAGCTATTTCTCTGCACAAAGACACACTGCCAATAATAACGAAGCACAACTGCAGATATGTACGTGGGCGACCGAATGAAATTGGTGCAAAGTTGTATTAAGTGCAAATATAAGTGTTCAATTTCTATAATGTGCACAAATGAATCCACACAAACGTAATGTATTGGTATGCGAATACAAATATGTATTGATTTGTTACAAGAATAATACTTCATTAAACAGAATAAAAATGAAACATAGAATTTTATTAGGCCTGCTGTTATTTCTATAACGACTGATTCTTAAACGTTGGGTCGTCTACATTTATGACATTTGTGTCCCTTTTACTTCTTTAACAATTGCTGTTTTATTTAGAAGTGCAAAGTTCTTTCCAATATAAATCGACGGCTTTAGATATAACATGGCTGGATACGGATTATGCCCTAGTTATGGACCACCAGAAATTAGGACTGATTAACTTTGAAAATACAAATGTCCCAATGTTCAATGGCTGCATGTTAGAGACTACTGTCCTGCGTACACAAGCCCCGTCTGTTTGTTCACAATCTCATACTGCCTGGAACATTAGACAATGATAGAATAGACCGGGATTGCACTGAAGAAAATGTATTATAAACGGTACAATACTTCTGTATAATAGGGACAGCGATCCAGTTCAGCTGTAGGAACTACCGAGATTGTTTCTGTAACAATCAGTTCTGTAGAAGGAGTAAAGAGCATCTTTCTTTTTACAGAACATATTGTTACTTCTACAGAACAGATTGTTACAGGAACAATCTAGATAGTATCTACGACCGAACTGGATTGCTGCTCTTATCTTAAAAGAGTGCGTGGTAGATAAGTAAACGCTGAAAACATCAATTGATTCCTACGCTTTTGTCGTTACCGATATGGATAAAATACTCAATGACAATCCTAGATAATGGTATTTGCGAACTTTATGAGTAAATATTTATCTGAAATTACTAATTCGTCACGCGTGACTTCGTGCGCAGCAGTTAAATGCACGAGGTTCCGGCGTCAGAGATTGTGCCTCAGACGTTCGTAACACTGAAAACAATTTTGTTTAAAACGTTGGTTGAAACTGTTGTCTAGGATTGCTATTGTTAATTTTTGGAAATTAGCTTCAAGAGACCTACAGTTATAGATTAATACTTTTAGCGTTGCATTATATACCACGCCTTTTTAACTGAACTATTGTACCCTGAGCAATGCGTTTCTTTCAGTGATGTATAGGTAAATGAATTCTAACATGCAGATTTCTATACGTAATGAAAACTTATCAAGAATACTATAAATATAATTATAACGTTGTCAGGAACGTCCCGTCGCTGCAAAACAAAAATACAAAAATTAATTCGTGTTTAAAATCGTTATTGTTTCTGGTGTTTCATAGAAGAACAGTTTCCGTCGAAACTGCATTTATTGAAAAAGCAATTGTATAACATTTAACTGCGTCAGACGAGAGAATTCGCGGATGCTGAATTACATGCAGGTATATCGTGGCCGTCTTTAGTAGAAGGTCGGAGTCTTGAATGTGGCAACACTGCAGCGGGGGCCTGCTGCCTGTCACTTCTTGACTGCCCTAGTCTCTGTAACTTGTCTAGATTCAGCTTTAGTGGCGTGTACACGTCTACACAGACTAGGGTAGCCAATGAGCGACCGGCTGTAGGCCTCCGATGCAACGCTGCCACATTCAAGGCTCCGGCCTTCTACTAAAGACGGCCACGGGTATACGCATTGTTACGTCTTAGTTTACAAATTTACTTCATTAACGTGGTTTTGTTTTTGACGTCACATTACAGGCTAATAGATAGTGGAGAATCGCAAGAATCTATCCTGTCCACGTATTTTGCGAAAAAGTAGAGTTGCGCATTATATGATTAAAAGGATGGTTATACAATTCCTTAAGGGGCCCATAGCGCCTTAGCGGGCGTTCGACCTCATGGACGTGGAGTTTTCCCCCACAAAAGTGCGATCGGGTCGACCCCTGTTGTGGAGGAGGTTGTCTCTCGCTCTCTCTGTTGTCCTCTCGGCTCGGTCTCGCGAATCCTTCAATTTTCCACAACACTGGCTGCATATTTGCGCAGGACACACGTTACAAGAACAAGATTTCCTCAAAACTTTCAGTTGTTACAAGGTACAAACAGTCATGGGATCGAATGCCAAAGGATAGATCTACTAAGGTTAAATGGTTTTATGTAAAAATAAGAAAAAAATAACGTCATTACTCATGTCAGAAAAGGCACTAATTTGGACTGTTAAGGCCCTATTTTCTAATTACTTAAGAAACTGATAGAAATGAAACCATTTACTCTTAGTGTGAGGTACCTTAATATATTTTATATGTCAAACAGACAATCTCACGACTAATATTTTCTGTGAAAAAACGATTCTCCTAAACCTCTAAATCACAACTTTCATGGCAGGTAGGCGGGCCCCTTAAAGACAAATCACAAGTATTCAATAGCGGCGCACCAGATTTATCATTGGTCCAGTCGGAGAGGGACACTTCAACAAAGAAAGAAGAACATCACATTCATACGTGTTATTAAACTGAAGCTTAGATACCAGTCAATATTTCCCGCGGCAAATGACTGCCACTGTATATGACAAAGGGGAGATTTCAAACTGTTGAGTATAGAGTACATTTAGCGATTGGACAGCTGCATATAAATTTTTTCTTCGACGATTGAATCATTAACACACGTGCATGAAAATACATACAGACTCCGCTATTAATTCGAATTCTTTTTTTTTTTCCGTCGTCTGCTTGTGAGAAAGGATTTAATAGTTATTTATAAAGCTAAGCAAAACAATTTAATATGACGTATTACTTCGAAATTATAAAAATTAAAATTATATATTGTATTACAGATGAGTTTAAAGACTGACAGTTTTTTCTTAATTGTTATATTTTGTTTAGATTGATATTCACTACTTGAAAGAATGGGAGATAAAATACGTTATTCGTTTATCGAAACTGAGTGATCTTAACAGAAACAGTAATTAATTGTTGTTTCTCGGCTCACTTACGTAACAGAAGAGTCTTCTTTTTAAGGAAGTATGCGCAAAGTGTAAACCTATCGTGAACACTTGATCTGGAGGAATAAGTTTTACAACAGACCTTGCATTAAAAAGAATAAACACTATCTAACACTAACTGAATGTTGCAGCAGTAAAACAGAACAATATTATTTACAACCACTCCTGAACTCTTCCGCAAATTCTATTCCGCAAATGCTAATTTGATTAATATAACCTAAATTCTTGTAAAAGGCATCGTCTCTAGTTTATTGAAACACTCGTTCTTAAGAACAGTTAAATTTTTTGTTAACAGAAATATTTTCATTTAATACCTAGTCGCATTCAATTAAAATTTTTCGAAGACGCAGGAAGCAACTTGACACTTACAATAGACCAACTATTTGTTATAATAGCGTATTTGTTGACTATCTCGTAGAGTTAATTCGTCATTTTAGAAGAATTATACGAAAAAGTATTAACTTCATTTTGTGAAATAATTAAACACCTTTTAAAGAAAATGTTGCTTAATTTTTTATTTCATTTTTGTTTAAAATTATCTAAACAACTATAAAAAAATTTGCCCCCATTCCAGTGTTCAGAATAAGCAGACGGTATTTTTGAAACGAAAGAGACGTAGTTAGAAATGAGTCCTCTTTATGTAGATAAACGCATTGGAAACACGTTTCATGTTAAACATAAAAAAATATTTCCCATACCACTCTACAACACATCTCATGTGCCAGGTTATACCAAATCTTAAGGTAGTTTAGCTAAATCTCTATTATTATGTTACCAAATTAATCTAGTTTAAATCTTGAATCAGTAATAAATTAGGAAAAACTCAGATTTAGGGACCCTGGTTTTTCGCGAAAAGAATTTTGCCCCACTTTGTTTCAGTGCCTTACGTACACATCTACAACTCTGCTTCATGATTATTGGTAGCGTGTCTATGTGAAGAGCCGTATCTCATTTGTCTGAGCCAATTACAATAAAGTATCTGCAACACCTCACGGCTGTGATTTGTCGGTAGAATCCCAAGTCTCGTGAGAGTTAAAATATCCAATCACTGACCACGAAGCAGAACTGCAGATGTGCACGTAAGACACCGAAACATAGTGAGGCAAAATTCTTTTCGCGAAAAACAGGGGTCCCTATATATGATACACGGTCTTACGGCAATCATCTGATAATACTTACTATGTGGTTTAAGGTTTATAAGTGCGGAAATGCTAAGGCTAACACCGGAACGCGCATAAAGCCAATGTTTTCTCCAATGAACAGTCTCTATGAGGCAGTAAGTGCGGATACCGTCATGTTAAGGAGTAATATTGTTGTACTGCTAGTGCAATAAGTGTAAAATCTAGCGAGTCTGTTACGCGTACGTGTGATAAAATGTACGCACAAACGGGAAAAAAATTCGTTATTTAAGAAAGTAAACTCTGTCAATATTAGTGACAATGTATATATAAATAATTTTAATATAATCGAAGGGCAAGAGCCGATTACAGTGCACAAAATTACCCAGAAAATGACTTAAAATAATTCATTTAAACACATTTAAATACATTATGTAACAACGCGTGTTTGGTAACATACAAAATCGAGACAACCAAGTTAATATGCAAAATATTCTTAAAATCCCAACATTATGGCTCAAAACAAACAAACTTATTATGTATATATCAACGTTAAATACATAAAAATAAAAACCCTTTAACTCCGATATTTCGATTGACCACTGGCCATACACTTTTCTTGCTCGCAACGGGTACACGACACCAGCCCTAAAGACTTTAAGGTAACAAAGTTTATGGCTAGTGAGTTTAGGAGTACTGACTTGGGGCTAGTGAATGTGGGGTTACTGACTTTAAGACTAATGACTTTGGAACTAGTGACTGTAGGGCTACTGTCAGGGCTGTGGGGTTAGTATACTGAATTTAGGGCTACTGACTTTATAGTTAGGGACTTTAGTGATACTGCCCGTTTTGAGAGCGAGGAAATTTTAGGGCTGGTGACTTTAGGAAAAATTATTTTAGAGCTACTGACACATGCCTCTCGCAACCATGTAGGCCTAGCTATAACAAACAATGACGTCCCTTCTCGACCGCCTCAAGTTAAATCCGTCACTTTAAGGAGACGGTATGGTCTTATATATTGCCATAAACTTGAGAACTGTCGATGAGAGTTCGAAGTCGCCCAGTCAGCCACGCCAATCGCCCTACTTCTTGTGGGGTACTGCAGTTAATAAGAACAGCCAGTCTGCTCAAATGATGCATATGTTAGGCTTTGTGCCTTCAACGTCATCACGGCTGTGCTAAAAATGTTTATAAACATTATTGAATTACCGTCACTGCAACTTCAAGGCACCACACCTTCGTAACGTTTGATCGCAAAGTTACAGTATGTAAGCTTACGGTAAATTGTAGGGATCTCTACTTTGCTGATGATCCTGCACCAAGATGCTGAAACCTAAAATATTTATTATTTCTAATTAAAACACAGGTAAAGTGAGTTGACTAAAACCTTATTTTTCAAGACTCAAAATTAGTTAAGAAATACACAAATATATATATATATATATATATATATATATATATATATATATATATATATATATATATATATTATAAAAAGAGAGACCTGAAAAATTCGCGTTTTCATTTGGGTACAATCTAGAATTCCCAAAATTGTTAGTTTGTATCACTTTCGCAATTATTCGACAACACCTGGAAGTCTCTGAGCCAAAAACATAAGTGAAACAAATGCCGTCCTATATCAATTTATAACAGCAAACAGCTAGTAATTAGGGACTCCTATTTTTCGTGAAAATAATTTTGCCCCAGTTCGTTTCAGTGCCTTACGTGCACATCTGCAATTCTGCTTCGTAGTTATTAGCAGCGCGTATTTGTGTATCATTTGACTGAGCCAATTACAATAACGTTCCTGAAACAACACGCACGTCTGTGATTTGCCGGTAGAATCCCAAGGCTCGTAACAGTTAAAATATCCAATCACTGACCACGAAACAGAACTGCTGATGTGCACGTAAGGCACCGAAACAAAGTGAGACAAAATTCTTTTCGCGTAAAACAGGTGTCCCTAGTAATAATCAGCTGTTGCTGCCTGCTTCAGTTCACAGGTATTCTTGCAGGATGGCCTACAGGACAGTAAACATGCGAATTATTCTGGTCTCTACTGAAAATGCAACCATATTCGCAAATTTATAAGCGAGAAAATGCAACTTACAGATATTTGAAGAATATGAAATAACGTTCTATGAACGCTACCGTAAGTAGGCGTCACCCTCGCAAGTAGGTAATTTTTCGAATAAACTTCTGTTGGCCTACGCTCTGCACGCCGGTTGGAATCCAAGGCAGGCAGCCAACTTAACCCCGCGAAACAAAATATCGGTTTGTGTCCCTCTATTTGTAATGGCGTGTGTATTTTAAGCCTGCGGGAACACCATCCATCAGGTTGGCAATCACATTTTTCCGGAACTAAAAGACGAGCGCCGAAATATCATTACCGGCGGCATTTATACGCGCCACAGAGGCGATTAAAGCCACTCATTTTTTTTTTGTGCTACTTCGAATTAGAAATTCGTTTTTTAACGTCACACAGCCAATGGCCTTTTTTAAATTTACCTCTGACCACAGCCAGAACTGTCTAATCGACATTATAAACGGTGTATGTATGGTAATGAACTTTCTGTGATTAATCGCCGCATTTTTTAAACTGTGTAATGAACTTTTCATTTGACGTGTAGCAGTTGACGCTGTTTTGGATTAAATTATTTTTGCTACAACTTTTGTTGCACGGTAAGCCCTTAGTACACATACAGGATGATTCAGAATGGAGAGTATTAGTGACAAGTTGTGATAGTTAACAAAAAGTGTTATATATATATTTTTTTGTTATGTGACAATAGTGGGAATAAAGAGACATTGGAAATAAATTTTAATCTTACCGAACGTTTAGTTAGGTTAAACTATAAAAAAAAAATACTTCAGCTTCCCTTGTTGTGCACTATGCAGAGTTTTGCTGTTTAGCCTCAAATTATTATTTTTTAATTTAAATATATGTCATTATTAGAGACATGCAAAATTCGCGTTATCATTGAGTAGCACACAAAACTTCCCTTTCCTATATACAACAGAGCATAATCTACGATTCAATTGGCTACGAAATTTTGTGTGTTGTCAGTTACGTGTGTTACGTCTTTACAGGGATTGGCGTCTCTACCGTGTAAGCATTCTCCGCGGCAAGTAACGACAAAGTCGGCCAGCGAGAGACGTCCAAGAGCCTATAGTCACTTGGAGTCTAATTAGCTGCCAGAAAACAACGCGAATTTTTCATGTCTCTAGTCATTATTAGAGACCTGATGAATTCGCGTATTCATTTATGAAGACGTTAGATTTCAAACTTCTGTGAACGTTTACTACTTTCCCGATTGGGTTGCTGTTCCTGCATCTTTCTTGAAGACTGTGAACCAATAGTAGCCCTGCATCAAAACACTGAGTTCCGTGCTATCTTCTCATTTGTACAACTGGCCACTCACTGGAGCAGGAGTCAATGTACAAGTAACTGAAGACATAGTGTATATAGGACTGCGGAGTCTAGCCACTTGGTCGTTGAACCCGCGATATTTCCGGGTCTCCATTACAAAAGAATGAAATTCAACGAAATCATTGCATAAAGAGTTGTCTGTTTATGATATGCATTGAACAATTGCTATAGACGTACAAATATCGGGTTATTATTTGGCGACAGTCTAGACTCCATTCGCCTATGCTTACCTTACACGTTTTGTGACGTTATAGGATCTGTGCTATCTTAACGTTGCGTCTGCATTGAAGTATATCGGTTGTTTTACAGTTGTAACGTCATTGGTTGTAAAATACTCCAGGCGTGCCACACAAATTGCCGGCCAACATGAAAAGTCTGACGAGTACATAGTAACTTGCAGTCTAGTTTTACTTAAGATAATAACGCGAAATTTTGCAGGTCTTTAAATATCATGGAAGATTGCGCTCATTGCACACATTTATGTGAAACCAAAACTTTGATACGTACTACACACACATACATAGGCTATATATATCTGTAGCCATAAAATATATTTAGCAATTATTATTTATTTATTTAATTTTCAGAGAGGCGATCAACGGTTTAGAGGATAAAATTCACCGGAGCGCAAATTTCTTCTAAGAATTCAAAATTATAGACTGAAATCATACTGTTTCATAAACAGTTATTAAGAACCCTTAATATTTGTGAAAAGATTTTTGCGCCAACTTATTTCAAGACCTCTTAGGGACCCTTGTTTTCCGCGAGAAAAATTTTCCCCACTTTGTTCTAGTGAATTACGTACGCATCTGCAATTATGGTTCATGGTTATTGGCAGCGTGTCTATGTGAAGAGCCGTACATCATTTGACTGAGCCAAATACAGTAACGTTCCTTCAGCAACGCACGTATGTTTTGCCGGTAGAACCCCAAGGCAAGTGAGGGAAAAATATATCCAATCACTGACCACGAAGCAGAACTGCAGATGTGGAAATAAGACACCGAATCAAAATGAGGTAAAATTATTTTCGCGAAAACAAGGTTCCCTTCTTATATTGCTTTCACACCTGCAACTCTGCTTCGTGATCAATGATTGGATGTCTTAACTATTAGTGTCTTGGAGTTCTAGCACAGAATAATTAGTAATACAGAAGTGAAATAGCTGCTAGGCCAGCGAACTCAGTCACACACGCCAGCAAAATTGCTTTGCTGGGCAGCAACATGACGGAAACACCTACCACCCATCGGAGTAAGACAGCTGCCCTGCTAGCCGGCAGCCAGGCCAATAGGAAACCTGCCGTAACATGCAGGAGCCAAACAAACTCGGGCAGCCAATAAGCTGTGAAGATCGTCCGCATCAAATAAGTCGTCACGTCATTTCACGTCTGTATTACTATTTAGTCTGTGGTTCTACCCTCTAATCATAATAGACGTGTTGAATCGTATCAAACATGTTCTGATTGGCTGAGCCAAATAAGTAACCCCTTTACACGCTGCCAGTAACCACAAAGCTGACACGCATATTCGAAACTTAGTGTACTGAAACAAAATGGCGCATAAATCGTTTCGCGAAAGTCAGGGGTCGCTAACTGTTATCAATCGCGCAGTTTTTAAATTTTATACGATAAATCTTACGTGGATACATGAGGTAACGCTATTAAAATGTTATATTTACATTCGTAAAAATTTTAAGCAACCTGGAAAAAATGTATTTGCTGTGTTTGTGAACAAACATGTGGTTAGCATGATGTGTAGGGACAAGTTTTTGCAACATACATTTTTGCACCGATTTCTTTCAGTACCTTGCGTGAAGATCTGCAGCTAAGCTTCGTGGTCAATTATTTGATGTTTTTAGCACTCAATGTTACGGGAATCTACCTGCTACTCAAAGACATGCGGTGTCTAAGTAACTTCGTGCTGATTACCACCGCAAAATATTTTGTTAAATAAATTTTACAGTTCCCACTAATATTATAATGGACGTTTGTAGAATTAGATTATGCACTATACTCTTACAAGCGTCACATAACGAAAAACTGAAGGTTTAACCAAGTTCTTGAGCAACTTTAACAAGGAAAAGAGGGTACATGGCCATCCAGATGTAACAAATTTTTTTGTAACAGCCGTGGGGTGGAAAGTTACGCCCACAGCTCAAGTGACGTAGGGCCTGCCCAGTGTATGGCACTCGAGCGATGAGCTGTTCGCTGCCCTTCAACGACGATTTATTGCCTTTGCGACACGCTCCAACTATGGCGCTCAACGAGTGTACAGTCACAACTCTAACACGATGAAGACTATGCTCGAGTATGACTCGAGTATGGTTACTTTTGCTGCAGTTTCGAAGGAGAAAAAATTTCTTATCAGAGAGTTGGCACAGGCAAAAATTCTCGCGCTAGTTGAGCTGCAATCGCTAACAGTTCAAATAAGTTAAAATATCAAAGCAGATGAAAATTAAATTTAACTTAGTTGACAAAGAGAGAAGTTTTTTAAATATAACTTTAAAGTGGGAAAACAAATTACCATTTCATATTCATGTAATTTTAAATTCACAAAAGCCCTTTGATTGGTCAGCTTACACCTCTTACTGATATCAGTGCTCAAGCGGCAGAAATTTTCCTTGTACCAAACATTTAACATTGGTCTTTCTAGCCTGCAGTAGAATTAACCATAACTCGAGTAACTTTATTCTGCCCTCGTCAGCACATCTCTAACTGATTTAGTTACAGTCTGGAAAAATCCACCGTTTCGCAAACCTATAGACTACAGACAAGAATATCTGGATATTCAGGCAGAAATCAGCTGCTCATTAGCTGCTTGCAAACACATTAACGCTACGTGGTGATTGTGCCAGCATTCAGCTGCTTCTTTATGCTTAACTCAGCGTCGTCCAAGAGGTGCCAGGTTGGTCTGTTGGCAATTGCGAAAGTGTCGCAAACTTACAGGTTTGAACTGTAACTTTTTTCCCTCTGATTAAAACGCGAATTTTTCAAATCCCAAGACGTTAAATAATTACAGGAATATTTGTTAGGATGTTAAGATAACTCCAAAATTTTTCTGGACTGTATTAATTATTAAAGACCCGGAAATTTCGTGGGTTCAATGACCTGCCTAATAGACTCCAAAGTCTTGTGTATACTCTGTTCTCAGCTAGTTTCTAATTGGCTGCTGCTCCACTTAGTGGCCAGTCTTACATGTAACAAGGTAGCGCTGCAGTCGCTGCAGGCAATGAGTGTTTTCAGGTAGGTTTAAGTGACCAATAGTGGAATCAAGTATGACATACAGCAGTTTAAAATCTTACCTCCTTTCAATAGAATTCGCAAAGTTTTAAGGTCACTAATAAAAATATTATTTACCAATCGAGTTAACGGTTTGGAATTTATAAGTTAACATGTAAGGGCCACAGTCTAGTAAACACTCCATTGGCTGAGAAATAGCCAGTGGTGAATCAATAAACGACATAGCGTAGCTATCAATGTGATGTCGACCAACTGGAAGTCAGTAGTAAGAAAGCAAATATTTAAGCTATGCTATGTACTTTATTCACTTTGCTGTAAAAATATTTTTTTTTTTTACAGAAAGATTTGAAATTATTCGAGACTATGAGTAGTCGTACAGTGCACAATTGTGTATAGGGTTTTTACAATATAGTGCAAAGTTCACCTGCATAAAAGTTATTTTCATTGCTTTGTACAATTTTTAAAACGAAAAAAGCGCAAAAATAAAAATTAAAAATAAACTGTAGGCCTACTGTTTATTGCTACAAAAAATTAAGGCAAAATAATGTACAATAATATCAAAACAATGTGCGATTTTTGTATATAAACAATAGGTTGCTTAAAAAAAATACCCTCGGAACATTTGTAAAACTACCAGGCATGGCCGTAACAGGAACTAGTGTTGCTAGAGTAGGCTTACTATGTAACTGACATACTTCAATACTGCATTTATAGAGCTACGAGTTTCTCGCGAAAAGAGTTTTGCGGCAACGAGCTCCTTAATTCCGTCAAGTCATACCGACGAATTTTTACTCAAGTATAAGTAGAGCACGGTAATTTTCGCGAAAAGAATTTTGCAGCACTTTGTTTCAGTGCCTTACGTGCGCACCTGCATCTCTGCTATGTAGTCAGTGATTGGATGCCGTAACACCCAGCGTGTGGAGGGGTTAAACCCGCAAATCACAGATGTTATGTGTCACAGTTATCCGTGTACTGATTGGCACAGTCAAATGAATAACGACTCTGCACAAAAAACACTCTGTCAATAGCCATGATGTTGAACTGCAGGTTTGCACGTAAGACACTGAAACAAAGTGGGGCAAAAATCTTTTCGCGAAAACTACCGGGCCCTAAGTATAAGCTATCCGCAGAGACGCTGATTTTGGTGGAAATAATTTTGAATAAACTGGTTTCAGTGTCTTATGTGCACAACTGCAGTTCTTCGTCATGGTTAGGGATGGGAATTTTTGGTGAAAAAATTTTTGCCCCACTTTGGTTTAGTGCCTTACGTACACATCTGAAGTTCTGCTTCGTGGTCAGTAATTGGATATTTTAACTGTCACGTGCCTTGGGATTCTACCGGCAAATCACAGACGTGTGGTGTTTCAGGAACGTTATTGTATTTGGCTCAGTCAAATGATATACGGCTCTCCACATAGATACGCTGTCAATAAACACGAAGCAGAATTGCAGATGTGTACGTAAGGCACTGAAACAAAAAGAGGCAAAATTCTTTTCGCGGAAATCAGGGGTTCTGCTTATTGAGCCACAGTGACCTCTAATTTTCTTTATATGGAGGTTAAGTATTTGAGAATTTTAGAGACATGCAAAATTCGCGTTATCATTTGGTAGCAGACTAAACTTCACTTTCCTGTACATAACAGAGTATAATCTGCTATTAAATTGGCCACGAACTTTTATGTGTTGCAATTTACGTGTGTTACGTCTTTACAGAGATTGGCCTCTCAAACGTGTAAGCATTCTCCGCGGCAAGTCACGACGATATCGGCCAGCGGGAGACGTCGAACTAGCCTATAGTTACTTGGAGTCTAGTCAGTTGTCAGAAAATAACGCGAATTTCGTATGTCCCTGCAAATAAGTCAAATGCCAATGAAGAAAGTGACGCAAACTTACAGTTGATGGAATTACAGCTTGTGCCCAAATAAAAAGGCGAAATTTTCAGGTATCTAGCTACATCTATTCGGCAGGCAGTTCATTCCCTAGGAACTCATTCAAGGCCAATTATATTAGAATTCTCAGGATGTTACACCTATCACTGCTGCTTGTGTTGATTAACAACATGAGGGAAGATAAGTTACAGTACTTGAGTATCAATGCATGTTGAAAATATTTATTGAAGATGATTTTATTTTTAATTGTTGAAGTACGGTAACGAAGAATTATAGTATCTAACCATTGTAACATTATATTTACTCTGTGAAACTTTTCTTTCACTTGATTAAAAGATGAGACAAATTCGAAAACCAACCAGTATTTCTATTACTAGAACTACTGACCAAATGGAAACGAAACGTATGTAGAAGTCATAAGAAAATATATTTAAACAGAATTTACACAATAGGAAAAATAATGACTTCTACAGACAAGTCAGGTTACTAGATAATAAAATAAGCAGAAATTATGATAGTGTATGGAATTCCAGATGACGTGTTTTTACCGTGACCAAGGTGATTAATTCGGGTACGAACCAGACCTTCACTTAACTTGCAAATCCGGTTCTACGTAAGTTTCTGAGTTCTAGACGTTTCAAAAATCCTGTTTGTTCCCGGAACAGCTTATAAACTTCTTTAAATTCTTTACTAGCTCAGGTTAAGAAATCTCGGGGTCGATCTTAGGTTTTAGTTCATTTTGAAGTACATTACACCCGTTGAGATACAAGAAGAATTACAAAGCTGTTCTGCATAATCAACTAATTTTCGGGAATTTGTCGAAATTTACTAGATTTTGTTCCAGCTCTTGACGAAGAACTAAACTTGACACGACTGCGTAGTTTGTGTGGATCTTACCAAGGATGTGTTGTAGTAGGTCGGGACAGTTGCCTCTAGATCATCCCCCAATACTTATTCGACCACGTCCTTCTCGTCCTTGGATGGCGACCACGTACTCTTGGTTCTTGTAAGACGATCGCGATCTCTTCGCCCTCTGCTGAAGCTCTCGTTGCCCTCGTTCATCGAATGGTGGACCCGTCGAACTGAAGACCTTGGAGACCCAGGACAGCAACGAACACGACGTGGACAATGGAATGGCCTGAACCACAGGCTCTTCTTTATAATTCCCTTGAATATCATGCTTCAGCGTTGACATCGTGTATAATTTGAAACGTATTTCTCCTGGTAGTAGTCGTAGAAGAAAAATGAGACCTTTCTGACGACGCGTAGTAAACATTCAGCGTATCGTCGGAGAAATCCTCAGGTATTCTTGACTATACGTCTGTTCTGCACCATGGACGGGAGCGTTCTTATTCCCATAACTTTTTTTCAATCGTTCTTTAACAAACTACTTCTCTTGTTTTAACGTCGCAATACCAATTCCAGTCAATACTTTCCTCGTAGCTAACCCCGCGTTTGTTCGGTAATATGATCAGATCAGGTTGTAATTCGCGATACAAAATAAAATATTTCTGGCATAGATATAAAAGCTATAGAAGTCATTAAAGTTCAAAAAACACAATACCTTATACCACGGTCGTAGAAGAACAGGTCTGGACACTCGCCTAGCTAACAATGTATTTTGCTTGACCTCCTTGTTGTTTGGCTGTAGTTCGTCAAGTTACCGAGAATGTCGTACTTTTTGGCGCTGCTTTCCGGGCGGTCGGACTCATACTCCGTCCACTTTTTTCCATTGTTAAATTTATGAAATAAATAAAGATTGCTAGAGCCTTTTCTTAAATTTGTGAGCGAAGAAAGCATTTCATAAATTGACAAAAAAATACGTTTTGATAAATTGTTTATCTTAGCGGAAAGGAAGTGGGCGGAGTTTAGTCCGACCGCCGTAACATCAGCGCCAATAAAACACAATATTCTCGGTAACTTGGTGAACTACAGCCAAACAAGAAGGGGGTCAAATATTCAGGCGAGTGTCCAGGCCTGTTCTACGACCGTGCCTTATACATTAAATACATAGACGACAAGCAACTGCTATCCCCATAGAGAAAGCGTTTGGTTGTCATTCGAAGGAGCTCTATAAATACGGCACTAAAACTTACATTCTTCCTGGCACGTGGAAACTATGGCCGTAGAACAGAAAATACCTAGGTTAATTGACAAAAAATGGAAATTTATACTCATCTGTAACATTGGACAAATGCTATGTTACACCATTCATATAAGGTGGAACATGTCGTGAAATTACAAAGACTAAATTTTCACAAAATATTTTTCTCTTAAATTATTTGTAATAATTCATTTGTTATAATATAAAAAATTTCGGCAGTATTTTAATAAGTTGCTGTCGGCCTCCGTAGCGTAGTCGGTAACATGCCTACTTACGGTATGAGAAGTCCTAGGTTCGAATCCCAGCGCGGGCACGGATGTTTGCGTCGCTTTCTTACGTTAATATATTTTGTAAGCCGTATCTTATTAAGCCCAACAGCATAAAACTTGGAGACGTAAACAAAACTCTCTGAAATAAAATAAATAAAACAGTAAGTTGCTGTTTGTGTGAGGTAAGAGGTTATATAAACCTTATTTTACTAAAAATTATGTTTATTTTATCACGATTTGTAGTTTAATCTACACTACAAAAATGTTGAAACTTCTCTTTCCCCATCTCAAATATTTCTTTTTTCTTCCATTATTCTTCTGAAAGCAATTCCTGAGTATTACGAGACCCAACCAAGATGTTTTGCTCATCTTTATCGCCTTACATCACGTTCCTCTTTCCTATCTTCCTCAACTACTCTCATTCCTCGTGCTCTCAGTCCATTTAACTTTCTCCATTATTACTAACATTCTTTTTCACCCCGAATGGTCTCTGGGAAACGCCCTCTGAAGTCACGACACAAAGTCGAGAGAACGCCTTCCTGAAGTGCGAAAGAATCTTTCTTGGAACTCCCAGTTCTCAAACTTGCGTCCACGGAACTGGCGCCCGCCGTGTTCTGTCCCAAGGGTTTTATAGACGCCGAAGACAGATCATTAGAGAGATTACAGTCATTGGTCGAGTGTTCAATGGGGAAGCTCATTAAATTCAGCGCTAACACACCCATATTTCTACAGCAATATAGCTTCTTCGATAACTATAATGTTGGCCATAGTAGTGCAGAAAGTACCGGTAAGTCTGGAATGACTTCCAGAAATACTTAGGAGCCCGCGGACCTGTAAGTTAGACTAGACGTTGAAACTATTTCGGATTAAGTTTAAAAGGGAAATATACTGGTCTAAATCACTGAAAGAACAGTTTTGTTGCAGACACTATTCCTTTGTCAAGAGTAATGTAAGTGGGCTTTACGATTAGTCTACAGCGAGGTAATAAGAGAAGGTGAGACATAACTTGGTGCAACGGCACAAGCTGGGAGGGAAGTCGGCGGTGAACTTTATTAAGCAACAATCCCAATAAAGCCTGAAGTGATTTCGGGAATCCATGGAAAAGCGAAATTAGGATCTGAGGATCGAACACGTGACCTCCCGAATGTGATTCTATCATGTAATCGTTGTGGCCACCTCGCTCGGTTTCTTTAATTTAATTAGGGACAACAGTCCGATTTGGTTATCGGTACCGTATTCATTGTTTCTACAACAATTTGTTCCATATGAGTAACAGTCTGTTCTGTAGAAGGAGCAAGAAATATATTTTTTAAAGAAACATATGGATTCTTCTACAAAACAGATCGTTGTAAGAACGATCTAGATAGTACAAACAAAGAATTTGGACTGCTATTTCTATTTTAACACAAGTATGGTATAAACAACAATAATTTCCTTTCAATAAGGGTATCTGTCTAAATTAAGTAGACCGTATGAGGCAACGTTGAAGTCAGATTCAAAAAGATTACATGCTCGCTACTGACATAAGACGGTATATGGTGACAGTAGAACAGCATACAAAAAAGACGCAAACACTATAACTGTCGTCTATTATGGTGTTTCCGAACTGTCTAAACGGTTACGCACACAACGTCGCATAACTAAATGTGATGGTCAATGGTTATGAAGCCCAGATATATGCGTTAAATAGGAATTAAGCGGATGGATGCTATGTAAGTGATTTTTAAAATTATATTGAAGTATACGTTCAATTTATTTATAAATTCATTTTAAGTAGCAGAATAAGTATTTTTAATTCTCAGAAATTAATTAATTTTTAATCAAGCGACATGGAACATATTTTTTTCGGAAATTATGAAATGGAAGTATTAAAAATAATGTGATTCTTTAGTATTGTAATAGAGGAGCTGTATACTAGTAATATCTTTAGATTTATGGACTATAATTTGAAATGTACTTCTAGTGGTGACTGTAAAATAACTATAAAATAATTTTGTCATAAAAATTAAAAATTTCGTTACAAAACATGGTTTCTCTCTAGACTACTACTGATAGGTAAAAACAGTAATATAAGTACTTACATTTATGATATGGCGTATAACACGTGTTCCGTAGCGGACGTTCTAAAAGTTAGCACAAATTTATAAAATCCTTACAAATGCTTAATTAATGCAGTTGCAGCTACCAATTTGATGTGCATGGCAGGTTACTTCCAGATGATAACCTCAGTGGCCATTCTATCAGTTACCACGAGCAGTTCAGCAATTTATTATTATTATTATTATTTTTTAGAGCGAGCTGGCCACGAATGACGGTCAGTTCTTTACTTGTTCAACATGTCGTCCACCAACCCATTCGTGGTAGGATAGTTGTCATAAATATAACAAGGTACTAATGATGCTAGCATAAGGCATAGCACGCACATAATTGGTTTTCTCTGCTTGTCAGTTATCTTTGACCAATCAGATACTTTGACCAGTGCCTGTGTGTGTGCGTCGAAATTTTTTTTTCGGGCGTGGTTGAAACATAGCGTACAAAGTGGTGGATGCACAAGCAAATTTTTTAAATTATTGTTCATTAAATTCAACAACAATGCTTGGAACCAGAATATTTAGGTATACAGAAGTGAAATAACCAGTATTACGGCGAACTCGGTTATGCACGCCAGCAAAATGGCTTTCCTGGCCAGCAACATGGCGGATGCCAATCAGCGTGAGGGAGCTGCCCTGCTATCCGGCAGCCAGGCCAATAGGAAACCTGTAGTAACATGCAGGAGCCAAACATACACGGGACTCGTATCAACAGCTTTCATCAGCCAATTAACAGCGAAGTTCGCCCATATAAAATAAGCCGCCTCGTCATTTCGCTTCTGTATTATTATTTAATCTGTGGCTTGGATTAGATAAGAAAACTTGATTCAAGTGAAATAAACTGTTTGGCCCATGAGAGTCGGAACTTCTACTGACGTTATCTGAATGTGTATATCTTCTTTATATATCAGCAAGTCTTTCTACAAAACAGTTACAATTTATTTTTTTCGGAAGACAGCATCTCAGGATTTTTTTTTTTTTTGAGACAGCAACGGGCGATGTTTGCCAAGACAAAATTTTCCCTGATACCGTTGAGGTGGTGTTGGTAAAATAAGTCCAAAAACAGTGCAGGTCTTCATTGTCTTCTCCTTGACCAGTCTTAGCCTTGAACATGAGTTGTAAGAGGTATGTATTGACCCACTGAAATATGTTCATCTCCGGGCACTTGCTACGTGTCGTTCGAAGTACTCAAGAAGCCCTAATTTCTGCAATCTTGCATCGCAAGTACCTTTAAGGCGGACGTCTGCCAAGACGCCGAACGATGTAAATTGCTTTGACCGTTACCAGATTATTCGAAAACTGACAATCGCACACGAAAAGTGTCTGCTTATGGCATTTGAAGACATCCGTAAACCTCTCGAGATTTTCGGATGGTAAAATTATTTTCACATCAAAACAGGAGTATTTTTGAAATTCGGTAATTATAGAGGCCTACAGAGTATCATATTAAAAATTATAAAATCGGCAGTTTTAAATTTTGGTACATTTTGTGGTTTCAAGCCCTTATTTTTCTGAAAACAGTTTTTAATTTTTTACTTGAAAGTAAAGCATACTACCGCATGGTGACACGTAAATAAACGTTTGCTGATAAATTACCTACTCGGCAAAAACATCTCATTGAATTTTTATGAGTAGTTAAAATTTTCATGACGATTGGGTATTCTAGTCATCCGCTCGACATCGTACCTTTCCATGCCCCAAAGACCTGATCACTCGCTAACAGAAAGGCTTCCGACTTGTACACCATTTTAATTTTCACATTACGTATTTTTTTAAGAGTCATCGGAATGAAAAGAGTCACTCTACTTATCGTATTTTCCCAGCAGTTTTTCTGGCCTTTCTGTAAACTCGTTCCAGATTCTGTGAAATAATTCAGTACATATTTCATTTTGCAGCGATTCATTGCAGACCAATTTGCTCGAAATCTAACACAACAATAAGTTTATTCACATTGGTGCAGTAAAATGAGAGACATGCCCGAACAAATATAGGCTGCCAACAACCATGATCAGAACTGCCGATGTGCGTGTACTTAAGGTTGGCGTAAAAAAAAAATTCCGCCCAAAATTTGTGGTACTTAACTTACTCGCACACTGAAAAAAAGAGTACACTTGTAGGTACCATACTTCTGTTAAAATATGGACAGCAAAACAATTTGGTTAACGGTACTATTATGGACAGTTCCTTCAAAAATCGGTTTTGTAGAAGTTACCATCCGGTTTGTAAAAGCAACAAGGCTCTTTGTTTCTTCTGCAAAACAGTTTGTTGAAGGAACTGTCCAGAGAAGTACAGAAAACCAAACAGTTTTGTTGTCCCTATTTTAACAGAAGTATGGTATCTGAAACTTTACATTTTTTTTTCAGTGCAAAAAAGTATTGTCCTTACCATTATAACATTTGGCTGTTGACGCACACAATAACTAATTACAAAATGAAGGCGTACCAACAGCAGTTAATAAGAGTACAGTAATGACCATTATTGGATTATTTTGAAACGTTCCCTATGTCTCGTCGACAAAATTGTCATTCAGGACGGTTACACACAACTATTCACAAGACCAGGAACTAGGAACTGAATTGGCTGTGGCCTTTGTTAACGAATCATTTTTGCATTCTCTTGGAACGATTTTGGGGAAGCACAAAAAACCGAAAACATGAAAGCTGGAGCCAGAAACGTAAGCCAGGTTCTCCCGAATGCAAGTCCAACATGTTACTATTGCTTCACTTCGGTTTCTGACAAAAAAAAAATGCTGCACGAAAAAAAAAATCGTGGAAGCGGCAAAATATTTTGTGGTTATCCACCCTGCGAATTATTTTGTGGTTACTTAAATAAAATACTGTTGTCACCACTGAAATACTGTGGTCACAAAAAAAACTGTTTTGTGTTTACAACAAAATAATTTTTCAACGAAGCCTTCCTATAAAATTTTCTATAAGTGTGTAACAGCAGAAATAAAATTATATAATTTCCGACGAGTTGAATGAGAAATAAAAATAATCGTAGATTTGGCTAACCTATAATCAGCTTCCATGAGACATAAACAACATTAACTCTTGATTGATGACGTTGTAATTGAATTGTGTAGCTCGCGACATAGCACGAGGCAGCACTGCGCAAATAATTCATAATTAACGCATTACTGCAACGGCCATCCCGGATGCAGGAAGTGTGTTGACAAACTGCAGTCATTTCCCGTGGAAACGTGTACAGTCAAATAGGGTAGCTGTGCATCATCGATAAATAGGACGCGTCGTAAACTATCAACGGACCGTTACTCACTTTAACGATACTGTAACAAGTCACTGCTCGGAGTCGTACTCGACACACTTAGATAAATGTTGCCAACTATGAACAAAGTTAGTTTACAGACAATTTACTTTTACATGGTAATCAAGAGGACTGCACGCATGCGCTTGAATTGCGTTGCAGTGCGTTGCGGTCATTATTTCCATGGCGAAGCACAGCCCGTTGCGAGAAGCATCTGAAATGCATGCTTTATTATTTGCTAGTAAGCTAGACTTACCTTGAGAGCGCGTGGTATATAATTCAACGCTAAAATCATTAATCTATAACTGTAGATTTCTTGAAGCCAATTTACGAAAATAAACCAATAGCAATCCTAGTTTTAACCAACGTTTTAAACAAAATTGTTTCCAGTGTTACGAACTTCTGAGGCATAATCCCTGACGCCGGAACCTCGCGCATTTAACTGCGGCGCAAGAGATCATGCGTAACGAATTAGTAATACTGGACACATATTTACTCATAAAGTTGGCATATACCGTTATCTAGAATTGGTATTGAGTATTTTATCCATATTGGCTACCCGTGACTGTTGATACCAGCCCCGTGTATGTTTGGCTCCTGCATGTTACAGTACGTTTCCTATTGGCCTGGCTGCCGGCTAGCAGGGCCTTACGCTGATTGGCGGTAGGCGTCACCGCCATGTTGCTGGCCAGGGAAACCATTTTGCTGGCGTGTATGACTGAGTTCGCCGTGCTACCGGCTATTTCACTTCTGTATTCTTAGATATTCTGTGCTGCAGATGTGCACGTAAGGCTCCGAAACAAACTGGGGCAAAATTCTATTCAGGAAGAGTTCATGGGCCAAGTGATGCCAGATACTTGTGTAACCTCTTTACAAGATATTTGTCACCCTACCGCCGCAGTATTAACTATTGGTTTGAGTCGGTGTCTACTGCAGGCCACTACAGTGCCGGCCAATTAGAAACGTCCAGCGAACATATAACAGCTTGTAGTCTAGTCTGCTGTCAGAAATTTGCACCTCTCGAGGTACTGTACATATTACACGGAACTGTGTGAAACTTAACGGCGATAGTTGGAACTGACACACTACACCTTGCATCAAGCGGCTCAAAACGCTAACCATAGCAAAATTCATGGTTTTCAACTAATTTTGTTACACAAATGAAGATCAATTTCATACGTATTAATAATATCTCTTAGTTTCACTGTAACTTACCACTGAACTGTAGCTATGCGGTAGACAGATATTTATAAGCAGGGATCCCTGTTTTTCGCGAAAGAATTCTGCCCCACTTCGTTTCAGTGCCTTACGTACATATCTGCAATTTTGCTCATGGTTACTGGCAGTATGTCTTTATAAAGTGACGTATATCATTTGACTAAGCCAACTACAATATCATTCCTACAACACACGTTTGTGATTTGCCGGTAGAATCTCTAGGCTCGTGAGAGTTAAAATATCCAATCGCTGATCATGAAGCAGAACTGCAGATGTGCACGTAAGGCAACGAAACAACGTGAGGCAAAATTCTTTTCGCGAAAAACACGGGTCCCTAGTTATAAGCCAACGAAAAATCGACTGTGTCCAGTTCGTGTACAGGACTGTAAAATCTAGGCTACTGCCAGACGTATCCACGAAATTGACGCACCTCTAGTTATGAGTACAGACCTGAAAAATTCGCTTTTTTGTTTTGGCAACAAGATAGGATTGAAATACTCTACATTTGTGTCATATTTGCATTTTGTTCTTTCCTATTTGACACCTCTTGGATGACGCTGAGCCAATAATAAAAAGCTACTAAATGCAGAACCAATCGCTTGATATCACTGAGTCAGTGAGCAGCCGTTGAAGAGCTGTTTCCTGCTGCAGTGCACAGATATTATTGAAGGCTAGCCTACAAATCAATGAACCCGCGAATTTTTTCCGCCTCTAGTTTTGAGCATGACGTGTGATTTTGGTTTGTACAGTCAAATGAGAGACATGTCTGCACAAATGCTCACACACTGCCAGTGCCCATGGTTGTATTTCACACAAAAACAAATATTCGCACTCTCACTCATAAGTGACAAGCTCTTCAATAAAGTAGAGAGTGAATGCGGGTAGCGAGTGGTTGTATAGGTGGTTCGGAATAAAGTGAGCACTTTAAAAAACCTTAATAAAGCTCTATTTAAAGACATTTCGTAGCCTCACACTCGTAACGACAAACGACGGGAAATGTCTAACCTCTCTGAACACGGCACTTTATGTTTGCACCATCTAGTAGCTGGTTCTCTCCGAAGATTCCCTCAGGATAGCTGGCACTCGGAGGAAAAAAGGAAAGAGTCTCATACGGTAAAGCGAATGATTAGAGGCATTGGGGCCGAAACTACCTCAACCTATTCTCAAACTTTAGGATGAAGCCGGAGACGGATCACCAGGGCCAAGTGTGCCACTTTTGGTAAGCAGAATTAAGGCTATGGGATGAACCAAACGACGAGTTAAGGCGCCTGAATATCGACGCTTATGGGAATATATATATATATATATATATATATATATATATATATATATATATATATATGTGTGTGTGTGTATATATACATATATAGGCCTTACAATATGTTTCATACATATATACATGTAAGATAAATTGTTCAGTCGGTACGTACATGTATTAATATATATACACCTATATATACACATATTGACACACACACACACACATATATATACATATATATATATATATATATATATATATATATATATATATATATATATATATATATATATATACGTATATACATATACATACAGTCCTTCGCGCGTGTACACACAAGAACTCACCAGCAAAGTTTCAGATTGAAATTGGATGAATGGTATAGGAAAGCAGATGGTACAAAGAGAGAGACAGACGTTAACATATATGCATATAATAAGTTGGTTAATGAGTATTTTGAAAGGAATGCAATACGAATTACTAGCCTGGCTGTAGTTGAGAGGTATTTTACAAATAAATGCAGAGTAATTTCAGTGGGAAGGGAAACACACACAGCAGAAATTAACTAACATTTCTTGCAGTGTTGTTGAATAACCCGACTCGCATTTGTCTCCAGGACCGGGGCAGGATTATTCTGCTCGGGACGAGGGGGTGGAGGTAAATGTGTAACCCTGGTTGCAAGTTAGCAGATCCAGAGAACGGAATTAATTCGTGGAGGGTTGGATGGCGAGTCAGGAGTAGGGCGAACTGGTACGATGAGCAGTCTGGCTAGACAAGGCGTGTTGTGTGTATGTGGGGTATCTCTGGAGCAAAGACACTTTAGAAAATACGAACTGGATGAAGGTTTACTCAGCAATTTACAGTAATTTTCATCGTAATTCTTTATTTTTATATTTTTAATTTTTACAGATGTGTTTTTCTTATTTAATACATATATTTTAACAAAATTTTGCTCTTATGAACTATGTTTATAATAGGTTTTGTAAAATGGCTCTTAAAAGTCAAAATTTGCATGTTCCTTTTTTAAGAACGACACTTAAACCAACTCACAGACCAAACTGAAAAAGGCCACCTACCTAAATCAACAAAATAAAATACATTTGAATTTACAAAATATACTTTAATTTTTATATATTTGTTCAAATTCCTGAATTTTAATTTAAATTCAAAAATATTTAATTTTTGTGGTTATATAAGAGATTTTGCTGCCTGTTAAATCGTTATTCGCTGTGATTTTTTTTCGGTTTAGTCTGTGAGTTGGTTTAATTGTCGTCCTTAAAAACCGCGATATGTAAGTTTTGACTTTGACAAGTCATTATGAAAATTCTATGACATATGAAAAAATTTCATACGAGTGAAATTTAGTCACAATGTATGTCGTATTTAAGAAAAAAAGGTATCTGCTACAAATATAAAATATAAAAACGTTATGAGGAACACTGCGTTCTACCAAGTCCTTAATAGAGAATAATAGTCCATAAGTTTCTACAAGCATGGATTCCGACAAATTTAGGTTTACGGTTTCTGCTTGTATTGAAAAAAGGTGATCACAATTTTCACCGTTTAAGAAACCATGCCAATAATCAAACTGAAATTTCTTAGTATCTTATTGATTGCAAGTTCTGCCACATTTATTTGAAAATATAACGATATGGACATAGTTAATTACATCATATTTAACTACGCACATTGTGTACGAAATGTTAAGACGTAGTTAGGAAATATTTAAGCTAATTGAAAATTTAAGACTGTGACCACATCTCACTATGTAGTAGACAATATATAAATCATAGTACGAATTTAATTCATAATGATGCACCTAATCGTAAATTCAATGTATTTTTTAAGACAGCACTGAACCGTAAAATTAGCAATTTTATTGTACCAAACATTACCACATTTATAGTTATTTCCCACGACATTTATTTGTTCCATAGTTTTCATACAAGTCCATTTCAAAGTAGTGATTTTACCATTTTCGTTACTTACCCAAAGTTAAAACTATACGAATGAATTAGTTTTAAGTAAAGTTAATGTAATAACCTACAGAGCGTCACACTTGTTATTGAAAAATTACTTTTTGAAAATAAAGGTAATCAAAGATAAAGTACATTCAACAAATTTTTTTTAACTAGAGTAATTTTTTAGTTAAATTGCAAAGGTTCCATTAGCTCAGAACATTTACTTTCACTGTAAATTATTTCATTTACATAGTTCGAATAGTTTTACCCAGAGAAAGTAGCGGTAATGTTCAAATGACTTCTTTGACGTTGGCTCGTACGAAAACTATGGGACCGAAAATATATGTACTTCCGGGTAATTACTATTAATGCAACGTGTAATTGTTGGACAGTTTTCGGTACAGTTATAAAATTACGAATTTTTCGGTGCAGAGCACCTTAATGAGACACTGCGGATAATTTTTCACTCCCTTAATTTACTAAATGAAAATTAAAAACTTTCAACAAAATCGACGATAATCTCTTAAGATGGATGAACATATGTTAAGCTAATATTTTTTAATTTTTATAAATAAGTTTTATTTCAGATGCACTACTGAAATTCCTGCTACATTAAACACAGAGTAAGACGTAGCGATTTTTAAAAGGTTAGCATTAATGGAATGCCTTTATTACTATCCTTTGTAAAAACCCCGGAGTGAAATATTGAGTAATTACTTTAGATGGTTTCAGATGCTGAAACTGAACTAGCATACCATTTTTTGTGACGTCAGAGATACTTTAATGCCTTATATTATATTCTAGTTAAGTAAGATTTTCAGAAACGACACTGAAACGAGATTATAATAAAGAAGAAATAAATACAAAATGACCACATTGCTTGCCCTTCAACTTACATATTACTATTTAATTTCATGGTCTACTAAATTAGAAAATTTTGGCCTAACACGCAGGCCTACACTAACTGCCGAACACAGTAAGCCAACATAGCCAATAATTGTCACCCAGGTAATAATGTTGATACAGCGGTTCCTGTATGTAAAGAAAATACCCTCGTAAGCACAGGGGTTTGAAAATTAGACCTTTCACAGGAAGTGTGGTAACTTATCAATAAAATAAATCTCCAAGTTTTGAAAAAATATCATTCATCGCCGGTGAAGTTGTTCAATCATTTCAATTGCTATTTATAGTGTAGAGAACATTACACAAAAGGATAAATTGTAGTTTTAGCTGTATTTTAAGGAAGTTAGTTTAAACAGAATACGTTCTTCACACGAGGATCACATTACTTGCTGAGGAAGTTAAATTTGTTGTTAGTTGTTCTGCCTTCTTTGCCTATGGGCAGTCAACATAAATTTTTTAAGTTATTTCTTTGAACAAAACGCTCTACGAGAATTTCGTTTAGAAATCTTGTTGTAAGAACGATAAAAAAATATTCTGCTATAACTTTCTCGAAAAAAAAAAATTAGAAAGTAGAAACGTGCCAAGAATTTAGGTTATAAAATTTCGGCATGGAAGATTAATTTTTAAAATTTTTATAATGCTCTACTGCAAGAGAAACAGAATTTTGTTGAAAAGAATGTTGTGTAGTCTTGTTTCAATCACTTACATACAAATATGAGTAACTCTTCTACACGGCGCCAGTCTCGGTAGAGCAGTAAGCTAGGCGCCGTACTACGGTGCGCGAGACCTGGGTTCAAATCCTGGTTAAGGCATGGATATTGTGTTGTTCCTTCACCTCATTTCATCCTCATCGCTTCTTAAGCTTCCACTGTATCCCTTATGTACAAATTCTTTGTTTTAAAGCCGTAATATTTGTTGTAGAGTAAAAATAAAACAAGGTTTGTTTGCAGAACCAATTTAATGGATGCAGTGTAGAAAAATCTTTCTGAAATGTTAAGGAAGTAATTAACCTAAACGTAGTATGGGACAGTTACCATACTTCCGCCTTGTAAATATGCAAACTGTTACATTTGTTTCAATATAGTCTGATAACTTTAGTATACAATTGACTGTTTTCACAAAAAAAAAATTATGAGTGCTACCATGGATGTCTGGGAAAAAAATTCTATCGTACCTACTTTCTTAGCGCTCATATACGCATATGTGGCAAACTAACAAACTATTTTTAGAGAGTGTGTTCATTAACATTCCTGCCCTAAATTTGTTTTATGTGTTAAATGCAATTCGTAAACAGAGATAGAAAAAATGGATACTAATTTTTTTCTATCACTGTTTACTAATTTTATTCACCAAGTAATGCAAAGTTAGGGCGTAAATGTTAAAGACCACATGCATTAAATTGCTTCTGCAAACAAACATTTTTTATTTATAGTCTCAAACAAATATTACAGCTTTAAAACAACACTGAAAATGAGTACAGTTGCAAGTACCATACTTCTGTTAAAATAGGGACAACAAAACAGTTTGGTTGTCGGGACTACTCTGGACAGTTCCTTCAACTATCTGTTATGTAGGAGCATGGAGGTAGGAATAGTCGGGAGATGACTTGCTGTGACTTAGTTGAAGCCGGCTTTTTGGGCGTTACATCATGGCGCTGAGGCGTTTTGAGGTTATGTAAACTTGTGTTGATGCGCCTCTAAGCAATAAAATCATCTCAGAGTAGTGCAAATTAGCGATGTAAGGAACAAAATTGACTAACAATAAAACTGCTTGGGCCAGGTAACATCATTACGAACTTTTTCGAATTGCGATTGGTTAAGGAAGAGGCGGTTGCCATAATGGAACACCCAAAACGGCGGCTTCACGTAACTCTAATACACGGCCATAGGCAGGGCCACCCCCTGTGTAGGAGAAACAAAGAGCCTTGTTGCTTGTATAAACCAGATGACAACTTCTACAAAACATATTGTTGAAGGAACTGTCCAGAGTATCACCGACAACCAAACTGTTTTGTTGTCCCTATTTTAATAAAAGTTTGATACCTACAATTATACTCTTTTTTCAGTGAAAGAATTTGTACATCAGGGGTATAGTGGAATCTCAATACCTCGTTGTTAAAGGGCAGTAAACTCCTCTCCTTTCCTCCGACATCTACAGCATGGTTATTGGCAGCGTATCTTTGCCCACAGTCGTCACTCAGATGACTGTGCCGACCCGTACAAGGTTACTGCGACACAATACGTCGGTGGTTTGCGGATAGAATAACAAGATGCTGTTTTCTGTGAAAAGAATACAGTCCCACTTCGTTTCAGTGCCTTGCGTATACATCTTCACTTGTGCTTCATGGTTATAGGCAGCGTGTCCATGTGAAGATCCGCATCTCATTTGACTGAGCCAATTACAATAACGTTTCTGCACCATGCACGTCTGTGATTTGCCGGTAGAATCCCAAGGCTCGTGGCAGTTAAAATAGCCTGTCACTATGACAACGAAGCAGAAATGTAGACGTGCACGTAAGGCACTGAAACAAAGTGAGGCGAAATTTTTTTCGTGTAAAACAGGGGTCCTTACCAATCGCTAGAGATGATGATTTATCGGGGGAAAACTTGACTGTTTGCTGGGTTTCAACGGACGTTCAGCTTATGAAATGGTTACTGGCTTTCGCTTGTATGTAGAGATGTTACCCTATTTGACTATTGTAACATCTGATGCCTATTATTGGTCTGCAGACAAATACGTTGTGTCACACGTATATCACCCTATCATACACGTCACAAGAAACTACAGTGTTTCCAAGGGCACGTTTGCGCGAAAAATTTTCGCAATACACAATCATATCTACCAAAAACCATGAAGCAAAGCTGCAGATGTACACGTAAGGAATTCAAACAAGTTGCTACGGAATTTTTTCCACCAAAATTCTGTGGCGTTATCTATAAACATTGATTACTCTTTCAAACAAAACTATCAAACAGATTTTTTATATCAGCTCTCGTTTAGGAATAAAAAAAATATATCGCAAAAAGCAGAAACAAGCTGATATAAAAATCTGTTTGACGGTTTTGTTTAAAATCGTCTTCTTCATGTTGACTGATTTTTAGCCTACTTTCCGAAAGAAAAGGTAGGCTTATGAGATCAGCTTTCTCTGTCCGTGTGTGTGTGCGCGCGCGCGTCTGTCCCTTCAAAAACTTTTTGAATCAGTGGACCGAATTTCATCAAACATTGTACACATATAATACTTTGTTATCCGACTTGACTTTTATATATTTCGTTTACGCCCTGTTTATATTTTCAAAATGGTGGGCATTTAAACGTTTTTCGATCAAAACAGATATCTAATGAACCGTACTTAAGAATTTCATTGAACTTTGTACACATATAGGCATACTACAACAAAGATCACTTGAATATTGTGTATTTATTAGTTCATCCTGTGTTCATGTTTTAAAAATAGTGGCCATTTTTATATTTATAGCGTAGTATTACATATCAGTATAATTTTTCAGAATTTCAACGAAACCTTATATACATAAACTACATATATAGCTGACTTGAGTATTGTGTACTTCGTTCATCCTGTGGTCATATTTTCAAAAAGGTCGCAATTTTAAATTTTTTAGCGTAGTATCGTCTCTGTTATGAAATATTTTTCAGAATATTATTTAACGTGGTAAACATCTACTGCATACAAAGTTGTATCGAGTTTCGGGTAATCGTTCATTCAGTGTTCATAATTTCATAATGGTAGCCATTTTTTTTATATTTTTGCACAATATGACTTATCTGATGATATATTTTTAGGAACTTCATCAAACTTGGTGTACATACTTCATAGAAAGCTGACTTGAATTTTGCGTATCTCGTCCATCCTTTTGTAATATTTTGAAAACTGTAGCAATTTGTTATCTTTATGAGGGAAAGACATCTCAGAAAACTTTTCCCAATTTTATTAAACTGAGTACCCGTATATCACTTAGTAAGCTGACTTATATTTTCTATATTTCGTTTATCACATGTCTAAATCAATATTATCACTAGATGTTCGTAAACGTGTATCACTTTCAGGGAAATTTCCACCCTCTTTGAGGAAAGTAGGCTTATCAGTTATGCTGGTAACGACTTGTTTTAAAATAGTAAAATACTACGGTTTTAGCTACTTATGTAGATATCGAAATTCTGGGCAAATGACTTTATAGTCGTAACTGCATAATTTACTTTTAAAAAAAAATTCCTAACACGGCACAGACCAATTTCAACAACATTGTCGATAAGATATTTGATATCTGCTCTCGTTTAAGCTTAAAAAATAATTACCGCAAAAACATTAGAAACCATAAATAGAGCCAACGATTTTTGGTGAAAAGAATTCTGCAGCAATTTGTTTCAATGCCTTATATGCACATCTACAGCTCTGTTTCGTGGTCAGTGATTGGCTGTTTTTAACTCTCAGCGTCTTAGGGTTCCACCCGCAAATCACAGACGTGTAGTATCGCAGTAACCTTGTTCCTGCTGGCGCAGTCAAATGAGCCACGCCTACATTCTGCCAACAACCATGAAGCAGAGCTGCAGATGTGCACGTAAGGCATTGAAACAAACTTTAGCAGAATTGTTTTCACCAAAAATCGTGGGCTCTAACCAGAGCGTGGCCTTGTCTGTGGATGCAAGTTTGGTAGGTAAACTTCTGAAGTCAATAATAACGAGCACAATATACGTTTTCCGTTGTTTCTGAGGACTTAACGATATCTAAAACGGTGCATTTACAGTTCTAGCCCAAAATAAGTTATTTTTTAATGCGTAAGTGAGCCGATTTTGGTTTAGTTTCTCATTGGAATTCCGTTAATAACCAATACTTGTACTAGTTCTTATAATCATTAATATAATAAAAAAACCTTAATAATTCAAGTGCTCGGTTAGGAGCGTTTGAAACATTTAGCGAATTCGTTAAAGGATTTTTTGGAATTCGAAAGGCTTATTGGATAACAGCTTTATTTTCTCCAAAAATGTGAGCGAATAACGAGGGTCCAATGACTGAATGACCCAATATATTTGCCCTTTTTTTAAGTGAAATAGTGCGTATGCAGCCAAAGAACAATTCTCAAATACAGCCGAATTTTGGTGAAAAGAAATTTGTACCATCTTGCTTCAGTGCCATTCATGCACATGTTCATTTCTGCTACATTGCTATTAGCAGTGTCAGAGTGTCTTTTGCCGTATTCTGATACTCACTGATTCCACTTGTCAGTGATTTCAGTAATTTCAGTTATTGTTCGAATCTGTTGGCGAGTACTGATGGTCATTGAGAATTGTTGACGCGAGGCTACATGACTTATGATTCCACTAGAGCTCGGGAGGATGTATAACTAGGGACCCCTGTTTTTCGCGAAAAGAATTTTGCCCCACTTTGTTCCGTTGCCTTACGTGCACATCTGCAGTTCTGTTTCGTGGTCAGTGATTGGATATTTTAACTACCACGTGCCTTGGGATTCTACCGGCAAATCACAGACGTGTGGTGTTGCGGGAACGTTATTGGAATTGGCTCAGTCAAATTATAGGCATAGACACGCTACCAATAACCATGAAGCAGAATTGCAGATGTGCACGTAAGTTACTGAAACAAACTGAGGCAAAATTCTTTTCGCGAAAAACAGGGGTCCCTATGTATATCATCAATGAAAACAGACGTCGGCGTGAGATTCAAAATATCTGTCCCCTAAAAACTTTTATATACATTCAAATATTCATAGTGGTACGTAACACTATATTTACTACACATAAAATATTTTTAGAACTTATTTTTTCACAATAGTCATTGAAATATATAATTCAAGTTAAATTGATACATTTCTCAGAGGCATACAATCGGATAGTTCTGTGAAATATAATTATTCTTATAAGAGTGAAAGCTTTAAAATGTTAGGAATCTGTGTCTGCTAATCGAATTCGTATTCACGAACGAGTTTTCTATTATTTAAATGTCCATGGTTACCAATCGTTCTGATACTTTCCAATCATTGAAGATGGCGAAATAATTACTGATTACTGATGTGGTTTTGTTTTTTGCTGACGAACACTGATCGGCTAACAGTAGGGACCCCTATTTTTCACGAAAAGAATTTGGCCCCAGTTTATTTCAGTGGCTTACGTGCACGTCTGCAATTCTGCTTCATGGTTATTGGCAGCGTGTCTATGTGTATCATTTGACTGAGCCAGTTACAATAACGCTCCTACTACACCACACGTCTGTGATTTTCCGGTAGAACCCCATTGCTCGTGAAATTTAAAATATCTAATCACTGACCACGAAGAGTGAGTGAGTGAGATATTTTGGTCAGCGTTCAACATCGAGGTCTTTAACGCTGGTGGGGGGTGACATGATGTGAATGTGGAGCAGCGCCGGAATGAAAGGGAGGGGGAAACGGGAGATCCCCGAGAAAACCCGCCGACCAGTGGCATCGTCCGGCACGATTCCCAGATGCGAAAATCCGGGACCTGATCCCGCCGGGAATCGAACCCGGATCGCCTTGGTGGGAGGTAGTGGCAAAACAAGCTCTCCAATTTAGGGAGGGGCAGGTAACTTGCCCTCCCTCCACCTTCTTACGATTTTTTTAAGCAAGGAATTTCAACTCGCTTTACAAATTTTAATTTCATTTTACAAAATCTAGAAGCAAATACATATGCAACAATATTTGACTAGCAGGTCTACTTTACACAGACATTTCCTTAAAAATAAAATAAAACTATTTGCCAAGCTCTTGCACACGATGATAATTATTATTTACAAACTCACGACACACTTCGTTAATAGCTAAATAAATAAATAAATAAAATAAATAAACAAAATTTAAATACATTATTTACTAAACGGACTTCGAACTAAAATGGCTCGTTTCACCATTCTTCTAAGGCCAAAATATAAATGACGTAGCACAAAGACTTCATTTGGGCGCCCATTTACTATTGTCTTCGGCACCCTTTCCAACATTTGGGGGAGGGGGGCAATGTATACCCTGCTCCCCTCCCAGTTGTTACACCACTGGGAGGGGGGGGAGGCGAGAGGTCCGACCTCTCGGCCACCGCGGCCCCAACCACGAAGAAGAGCCGCAGATGTGGACGTAAGGTATTGAAACAAGTTGGTAGAAAATTCTCAAGAAAAATATCAAAGGCATGGAAACCACAGAATTTTACTTTCCCATCCGGGCTGTGATCTACTTTGTTGATTTATTCACTTGTTCTTACTTGTTTTGTTCAGGAATGTGGGACACATGTCCTTAAAACATATATTTCGATCAAAACAAATTACAATGCGTTATTGAGAAAGAAGAACTAACACTCCGCTGGTGTCGATAGTGATGTTGCTGAGCGTTGTGTGGATCGTACCGCCAAAACAAATTACCAGTAACGAATATTATAGATGAGTAAAGTAAAATATAACATTAGGAAAGCTAAGTGCAGCAGCAAATGGATTGTTCAGCTATTAACAGGCGCTTACAGAAACTCTTCGTTCCTGGCATGTTGAATGTGACGAATTTGCTTGATAATTTCTGTAATTCTGTAGCGTCAATTATTGACGTAGGAAGACCAGAAATATTAGCTGATTCACTGACAAGTAGAATAACCTCTAAGAATATATGTTTTCTGAATAACACTTATACATACATACAGTGGTTTGTCTCAGGAAATGTCTTAAATATTACAAGTTCACAACTGACGCTCGTTTTGCTTCAATGGCGTGTCCTTATCCATCCAGGTCAATGATATAGCTAGTGTGTCGCTACTCAATAGTTGTGATTCGTCTTTAAACACCTACACTACCATTCATCAATCATAAAGGCGCTGGTTGCTAGACTGTTTAGCAAAATATGGTTGTATGAACCATTTTTGCGATTTTCCTTATTGATACCACATGAGTAGAAACCAGGAAATTTCGCGGGTTCAACGACCAGCAGGCTAGACTCCACAGTCCTGTATACACTCTGTCCTCAGCTACTTGTTCATTGGCTGTTGCTCCAGTGAGTGGCCAGTTGTACATATGACAAGGTAGCGCTGGAGTCAGTGAGCGTTTTGATGCAGGTCTGCTATTGGTCCATAGTCTTCAAAAATGAGTTTCAGTAACAGCGACCCATTCGCGAAAGTAATGGATGTGTACATAAGTTTGAAATCTAACGTCTTCTCAAATGAATTTGCGAAATTTCCGTGCCTCTACAAATAAGTCTCTGGCTAACTGCAAAAACGAACATAAACTTAGGGTTATTTGAATTCCATCTTATGCTCAAAAGAAAGCGAAACTTTTTCAGGTCCCTACATGCTGGGTACTATTTTGCTTCTGTATCCCAATCTACTCTGCGTCGTGTCGGACACTGAACTCGTCTAGGAAGGGAGTATGGGATTAGCAAGGGTCACCCTCCTCCCACCTTCACGGACCTTCCGCAGGTCGTGTGTAGTTAGGGCTAATGAGGCAATTTGCGACACCCGCTCCTTCAAAGAGACCCTAGCGACCACAGGCGAGTTTGAGAGTGACCTCTCGCCTCGTGGGAGGGGGGGGGGGGGTGGCGGCAGCCGTTACAAGAAGGGACAGGCAATTTACTTCCAAAATTTCCATATCTTTGATGACTTACTCTTAAAATTTCGTATGCATTAGGATGCTTATTATCCTGGGGGGAAATTTTGACAGTTTGCCAGGATCAATATGCAATGAACAGAGACATGCAAGATTCACGTTGCTATTTTTGGGACTCATTAGACTCCACTTATCTGTACGCACTGGAACACAATCCGTGATATCATTATAGGCTATTCGGGATTAAGTGAGCACTCAAAAAACCCTGATAAATTTATATTTTCAGCCAATTTGTCTCTTTCCGCCCGTAACGGCAAACGGCAGGAAACGCCTTACGTCTCTGGACACGTCACTTAATGTTTGCGCGTGCAAGACAAATTGTGCAGTCGGTAGGAACTTACATGGTTTGGTAAAAAAAGTTAATTAATCATATAAAATACGAGTATGTCGATTTAAGTTCATTTTATTATAGTACTGATGTATTAAAATAGGAAAATACACGGAACTATATTCAGTAATTCGCTGCCAACCATACAAGCAGTAAGGCAACTATTGTTAATGTTGAATTATATGCAGTTATGGCTAGTGATATTTTTCAAAGGTTAAATTTTTAGTGCTCACTTTATCCCGAACCACCTATACTAGAACAGTCGCGTCGCGTGGAGTGTTCCAAGGTGTGCGGTGACCAGCTATGACTATACACAACGCTGAGTTGTCTGAGGAACCATTTGACTTATATGTTCAGGAACACTCCACAGCCAGTAGCGTACAAGAGACAAGGTACGAATTATCCTATAATTAGAGCCACGATTTTGTCGCGAAAAGATTTTTGCCCCACTTTTTTTCAGTGTCTCCTGTGCACATCGGCAGCTTTGATTCATGGTTATTGTCAGCGTGTCTTTGTTCAGACACGTTTCTCATTTGACTGCACCAATCAGAATAAGATTATTGTGACTCCTTACGTCTTTAATTTGCCAAGGCAAGTGAGAGTAAAATTATCCAATTACGGGCGATGTAGCAGAGCTGCAGACGTGCACATGACGCATCGAAACCAAATGTTGCAAAATTTTTCACCATAAAATCGTGGCTCTAATCATTGCTTACCAGTCTATATGTGATGTGAGTTACGTATTTGACTGATTTACACGCGATCTATCACCTTTGTCGAAGAACTTCCACACATTGGCTCAAAGTGTTTCCCGCTACACTTCACAACATTGTAGGCCAGTGTAAGACATCGAGCGAGCATACAACAGCTTGCAGTCTGTTTTCAGAAAATAACGCAAAATTTGCAAGTCTTGGCAATGAATTAATTTTCTCTGATCCTCTTTCGTTGCCGGCTAGCAATAGCTTGCGCCAGTGCTAATTCTTGTGCTTTACCGCTGAACACCTGTGTGATTCGTCTGTAAACAGTTACATATTGCCACGTTACCTGTCACTGAATTATAAATAGAGAGCGGTAAATTCGCAGGGTTCACTAACCGGTGGGCTAACATCCAAGTATATATGTGAACTTAAAGTCATGATATTTCATTAATTTCAAACAGTTATAATTAGGGCCCGGTAGTTTTCGCGAAAAGATTTTTGCAGCCCTTGTTTCAGTGCCTTACGTGCACTCCTGCATCTCTGCTTTGTGGTCAGTGATTGGAAGCCTTAACGTACAACGCCTGGAGGTTAAACCCGCAAATCACAGACGTGTTGTGTCACTGTTATCCATGTTCTGATTGGCACAGTCAAATGAATAATAATAACTCTGCATAAAAACACTCTGCCAATAATCATGAAGTTGAGATGCAGGTGTACACGTAAGACACTGAAACAGAGTGGGGCAAAAATCTTTTCGCGAAAACTACCGGGCCCTAGTTATAAATAACTCGAATTTCTTTTTAACCAAATGCTCTGAAAATTTTTGAGACTGTGTACTGTCATACGTTACACAATTTTTCAAGAGCGTTTTTTTTAAATATAATGTACCGTTTGTTCCAAATAATTTTGGCTTATTTTCTCAACAAAATATGTGATAATTCAGTGACAAAAATCTAAAAACCCGTTTGGTGTAGTGCAACAGAAAAATTCAGATACGAACGATGATATATAAGTCTTAAAACTGTAACAATCAATATTTGATAAATGTATTAATTTGCGTTAAAAATATATATTTTCGAAACCGTTGCAAAAGTAGAGAGCGAGGCCTTAAGCTGACAACAGCAGCTCATTGGCTACTCACTGATAGTGCAATGCAATATGATTGGACGAGCATTTAGCTTCTTCTTCTTCTTCATTATTAGCTCAGCGCCTTCCACGAGGTGTCAAACGAGTCTCGGGCTAATTGAGGACTTAACATTCAAAAGGGGTTAAGTACCATTTTCGACAAAAATGAGTTAGATGCATAGAAAGGTGCCAAAACATTAGGTCGAAGACATACCTAAAGTGCTATCTCCTAGTGATATTCATGCGCGCCATACATCAGCACAATTACATGGTTGGAGTAACATCAGCGCGTTCTAGCTCATTGATAAAATATATATATTGGTGTTCATAAGTGTTTTGTATTAATTACTGTGTTCGATTGCTCGTAGTTACTACGTTCCTATTGTAATATATATGTGAACGCATTTGGACAACTCCTTGTTCGTTTGTTTGTCGCAATATACTGTTTTCGTCATTATCTAGAAACTTACCTTTTGGCACTTAGCCCCTTATGAATGTTAAGTCTTCAATTGTGAAAGTGACACAAACCTACAGTGGTTGAAATTCTAGTTTGTACCAAAATTAAAACTCGAATTTTTCAGGCCCCTAATCATACATCGTGCAGGACGCTACGCTGTTTTGAAGAACGCGCTGAAACAACATATTCTCCAGAGTTCACGTTATCTTTACATCAGTCATAACTACAGGTAAGTCAATTTCGCAATTACATTCCAGGTCAGGTTGAACGCCAAAAATATATACTTCATAATCAAGTGTGTGATTAGCTGGCGGCTGTCAAGAAACGCATTTGACTACTGCAAGCCAGTAGTAAATAAGGAAATGATTCATAGAGCTATCGCTTGTAATGTTGTAAACCAAAGAATAAATGACTGTATCCAGAGCTTGTACAGGACTGAGCAATCTAGGCTACTGCCAGATGAATCCGCGAAATTGACGTACCCCTAGTCATAACTAAAAGCAGCTAGTTTTCGCGAAAAACATGTTTTGTTTCAGTGTCTTATGTGCACAGCTGGAGCTCTGCTTCAATTTTATTGGCAGCGTGTTTTTGTGGAAATACGTTTCTCATTTGACTGCGCCAACCACATAAAGGCTACTGCGATACCACACGTCTGTGATTTGCAGTAAAGCGTTAAGACCCGACGGTATTTTAACTTAACTTTTTGTGTTTACGTCACATTTAATTTTAACTGAAGTGTCAAAACAATGAAAAACTCTTTAAACTAAAAATAAAGCCATTGAACAAACTTAAGGCGCATAATTACTGACCAATTCAAAGTTTTTTTTATCGCTAATAGAAATTCTGATAAGAAAATGTAGAACTCGCAGAACTGAAAAACATGTTTTGCAGTCACTAAATGACGTATGATAATAATACATCATAGAAAGTATTTTAAAGCTTTATTTTTTTGGCAACCAAGCATACATTTCCGACAAAATGCTTGTTGCATCAAAACGGTCCCACGAACATCTACAGCAGATTACCTGCATTTATTTCATTGACGTTTTCTGTACGTCTCGTTGACTGCGAGGTTATTAGGAACAGTTGCACGCAGCTTTATACGAGGACAAGAGCTGTGAGACGAATCGGCCATGGCCTTTGTCAATGTATCTTCTCAGCATTCGCCTGGAGCGATTTAAGGGTGTTCAAATGGCATAGTTTGTGAATAAACTATACAATTGTTTAATTTTTTTAATTCTCACAATATTCCCATAACGGCGTGTCAAAGTCAAAATTTGCAAGTTACTGGAACATACAAATAACATAAACCGACTGAGTTACTCGAATAAAGTAATTAATATTAAAATGACATATTTTTGGGTTACGTGCTTAAATATAAAAAAATATACGACAAAATACCCCTGGGATTTATTTTTCTGAAAAAGAAGACAGTTTTAAATTTATCCAATTAAAAAAATACAAACGGACGTTATTTTTGTTTTTTAAATATTACATCTCATTTCCCATAATTTATAATGTTAGTGTGAATTTTATTTGAATAAATCTGGTGGTTTTCGTTATTATATGTTCCTGTGACATGCAAATTATGACTCTCATGATGCAATGGGAAAACTGAAAGCTAAAAATATGTTCATAAGTGAAAAATGTAGTCACAAGTAACGTGTACAAAACTAACAATATATCATACAAATATAAAATGATGTTTTTTTGCCACTTATCTCCCTTACAGGCTTCAAATTGGGAAAAAATCATAATTTTATATTTGTATGAAATAGTATTATTTTTGCATACGTTACTTGGGAGAACATTTCCCTCTTACGAAAAAAAAAAAAAAAAAAAAGCTTAACCAATTTTCCCATAATGGCACTCCACAGTCAAAATTTGTGTGTTTTTAGTTCTTACAAGCCGCAAAAATCAATTAAAACAAATACATTAAAAAATTCACTCGGAACAAAATGTCACAGGCTGCAGCTCGACATGTTTTGAAATCCACTACAAAATAGTATTGTATTTTAAAAATATCGATAAAAGAGGCAAAAAAAAATAAAATTTCCGAAATTTTTTAGATTACAAAAATAGTTTGCAATGGATTTTGAAACTTGTCAAGCGGTAGCCTTCGACATGTAGTTTCTGTGTGGATTTATTTAATTTACTTACTTTAATTCGTTTTTATGGCTGGCAAGAACTAAAAACGTGCAAATTTTGACATGGAAGTGCCGTTATGGAAAAACTGGTTGAGCTATTTTCTTGTAAGAGGAAAATCCACTCCAGAGCAAGAACTACAAAACTTACACTATTTCAAGCAAACATAAAATTACAAATTTCCCCACCTGGACATCCTTAAGCTGGATTCACAACCACCACTTAGCGTACGCGCGTACGTACGTGTAAAAGTAGAAATACTGAGTGTGAATGCTAGCATTCACATCCTCGCGTAGCGTGCATACGTACGTAACAGAGTTGTTTAACTTTCTACTTCGTACGTACGTACGAGTATTGGTGGTTGTGAATGCAGCATGTGCAAGCGTAAGAATCAATTAAATATTAATATATATCGAGAAATAATTTATCTTGTAGTCATAAATTATTTAATTCGCTGCTAAAAGTAAAACTAAATAACAACCATCTATTGCCGACATTTTGTTATGACATTAACAATTTCCACGCATGTCTAGATTGAATATTGTTGTGAATCCGATCTCTAATACTTAATGTACGTGCGTGTGTTCGTACGTACGTTAAGAGTTGTTGTGAATCCGGCTTTAAGGAAGCAATGGACAATAGAAATCAGAATGGCAGGAGTCGGGAATCGAACACGAGTCGTCACAAATGCGCCTCCCTCGCGCGGTGTGTAAATCATATAGTTCAAAAATATTTAAATCGGTATTGGTTTAGACAAAAAGCGTCCAGTTACCTTTGTACCTTTGTTAACTTTTTTTTTGCTAGTGGCTTTTACAACGGGCTATTCACAACCCATCCTCTTCCCAGTTAAACCGCCGGCTATGTTTTAAAATCCGAGCTTTCTGCTGAAATGTAGCCAGTGCATTAATCCTGCACATGCTCTCCCGATAATGTGAATTATCGCCGGTATGTTGGTAGCGTGCGGAGAGGCAGTGAGACCGCAGGCTTGCCAGTTAGGGAGGTATAGAGGGTTCCAGATAAAGTGAGCACTTTCGAATACTGCTCGACAAACCTAAATGTAGCCCCGGGTAGGGGAGGTAAGAGCGCCAGTGTTTCCAGGTCGTCGTGTGAAGACAGTGGAGGGGAATGTCTTGGGTCCCTACCTCCATGTACACAACATTCATATTGTAAGAGACCATCTGTAGTAGGTCAAATAGGCATGTGCAACCCATTATTAGAGATTATGGTATTTCGCGGGAAAACTTGACTGTTTGCTGGAATTCAACAAACGTTCAGCATACCAGAAGATGACTGGCTTTACATTGAAACACTGTTTAACCAAATTCAACTGTTATCTAAGTCATGGAAAATTCTCGTCGCCCACCACTTGACTGATTTGACTGAATCGTATACTTTGCTGTGTGTTATTGATTATATTACACGGGAATTTAGTGTGTGCACATGGATGAAATGGTCGCTGATGTAATTGGAAACATACCTTGTGTTGTACAGGGAAGTTATTTTCCCGTGTCGCCCGGCGAAGAAACGTTTGAATAGTACGCCACACATAATGTCTGCTCTGCTGCATTCTCAAGACTCAACTACGCTACGTCCCGTGGATGACGTGGGCTTACTTGCCCTGGATGGTGATTGGCCGTGAGGAGCAGCGAATAGCTGGCCAGGATTCGGCAGTGACGTGCTCTCTAGTGGCGGTTTCTGAAGCTGCAGCTGTTACGTCGTACATAGAGGGCAGTGTTTCGAGCGCTGTACATATTCAAGATCCGGCCTATTTTGAAACGTTCGCCACTTCAAGTTCCGGCACTAGAGGGCTTCTCCCACCATGGACTTGTTGATGTCATCAATTTGAGGAGGGGAACAAACTATGTAAAAATTCGGGGTTTTTGTGAGAGTGAACCAGAGATGGTGAGTCTTTACATAAGTTTAAGTATGGGTATTAACTATGACTATATTTGAGTAGGATTTATGCCCGTTTGGAGGCGTTATTCTCATTTTGTAGTAATGTTAGTCGTTAATTTTGCTGGTAACTTATTTTCCGTTTAGATGACATAGGGTTTTCTTGCACGGAGATGCCATGATTTGGGGGCATATATGTTGTTTCCCAGAGTAACATACCTTTAGAATTGTCGCCATATTGGCCTTTATAAAAATTATTGATGAATTAATGATAAAGGGAGTCGTAGTAAGAGACGCCAAATTTGGTGGATAATATTATGTTAGAGAGAAATGTAACAATCAAGAACAATATCGTGCTCAGAGATGTTAGAAAATTTTTGTATTTTGGAGCTGTGTATTCAGTCGTGTCATAGACTAGCTAATTTTTTTTTAATCAAATGTATGAAATCTGGTGTAATCTGAACTAAAATTCTCAAGGTGCCATATTGTTGAATTATTCTAATTAAATTAGTAGAGTAAAAAACGTGTATGAAGGCGCCGTATTGGCTTTATAAATTATATATATTTTGTTCACATAATAAATTAATATTGTCGCCATATTGACTTTTTGGATTTTCATATATATATATTGTATATGAACTGAGTTGGGCCACGAAGAAAAAGAAAAGAATTAGATTTGGCCTAAATTATAGTTGCAAAAACCTAAATGATTGAATATTATTTATTTATTTTTATTTAGTGTTTCTCTATGACTTATCTCTAGGTATTATTTCATGGTTTCTGTGGTATCTGAGAGTGGTGACCTAACTGGCGGGCACCTTGGAGCAAAATAGCGTACCAACATTGTACTTGGCGTTGTTACCCTATTTTACTGAGCCAATAAGAATCCCGGTACTGTAATATTTGATGTCTGTTATTGGTCTGTAGACAGCTACGTTGTGTCAGAAGTGTATCACCATATGTTACAAGAAACTACAGTGTCTTCAAGGGTATGTTGGTAGAAAATATTTTCGCTATATACCATTATCTCAACCCATTATATATATATGTTTATTTATTACAGTGTTAATCTGCCTGGATGAGTGTGTGGATCTGTGTGGGTGCGCGTAAACTGTCTTTTTGTAAGAATATGCTTTTATGTGTTTGACTTGTTATTGATTCTAATTTTATCTTTTTTTACATTGTATGAGTATATATGTGTACGTATGTATTTATATGTGTGTCGTATGTTTGTGTATATGTATGTGTATACATATATATATGCATGCATATGCATATTTATGTACACACATATGTATTTCAATAATAGTTTATGTTAGACGTAGTGTAGTTCACTTTTTCACAGCTATGTAAACCTATTGTTATTGTTTTTTTACTTTTTTCTTATATGCTTACTGTTATTTTACCATTTCTTAATATTTCTCTCTATATTTTCATGCTAGAAGTACTACAGGCATTCTTGTAACATCACCATAACAAATACCATCATAATGTTTTATGTCTGCAATTTTATGTGCAATTTATTCCTACTATTTGTGGTTAAGTGTAAGAGAAGGCGACAATGCCTTAACTTGTCCACATTGAAAACAAAGACGATATATTTTTATTGTTATTATATAAAGATAGGACAACAACTACACGCTGGTTGTCACTTTCTGGCTGACGAGACTGTACGCACTGCTTGTCGCGAAGGACAGGCTACTTGCTCGCTATTGGCTGGGAGGGTGTAACACGACGTATGATAGAAGGAGTGTGAGGTATGTCTGACAGGGAGACGGCTATAGTTCACATATTTTCCGAGGACACACTTAGGTTCGTCGATCAGTACCATCGTTATAGCGAGTGATTTTTGGTGAAAATAATTTTGCAAAAAATTGTTTATGTGCGTTACGTGGATGCATCTACAGCATTGTTTCATGGATATTGGCAGAATGTATTTGTGCAGAGGCATCACTCATCTAACTGCGCCAATCAGTAAAAGTTTACAGCGACCCCACGCGTCTGTGATTTGCTAAACCCCGAGACTCTGAGAGATAACAGCCAATCATTGACCATGGAGCAGAGCTGCAGATTTGCACATAAGGCATTGAAACAAATTGTTGCTAAATCCTTTACACGAAAAATCACTGGCTCTAAACAACGTATCTAGAATTTTAAAAATTTATATATGTATATATATATATATATATATATATATATATATATATATATATATATTTGTTGACTTGAGAAGTCAACATTTGAGTTCAGCACCACCCGTACACTTTGAGTGTTATAAAATGTTTGAATAGGGACTTTTTTTGGTCATGTATAAGTAATTTTATGGATTAGTTTGTAGACTTGTAACTAAAGATTCAGGGTAGCCGTATTAATTATCTTCAGTTCGACATTTTTGACGGTGAGCGAAGCAAGTGTCGGACAGGGTTGTACGTTTTCGAATTTTGCTACTGGTAAGGTAAATTCCACTACAGATTAGAAAGAAAATGTGTTTTAATATGGGAGAGTTTGGCACAGAGAATTAATCTGCCGCCAGTGGCGCTGTAATCGCTAACGTACCTAATAAAATACAACACCGTGGTAAAATTTATTTGAAATATACGTGGTAAAGAGAGAGGTCGTTAAATTTAATTTTAAAGTGAAAAACAAACCAATGTTTGTTTTCAAATTATTGACTTCACGCAATCTTAAAATTCAGGAAAGCTCTGTGATAGGTCTATTTGCATCTCTTACCGATACCAGCATTCAAGCGGCAGAAATTTTCCCTGTGCCAAACTTTTAATTTTGATATTTACAACACGTAGTATAATTAACCTTACTACGTGTATACGTGCCGGGCATGTAGACTGTATAGAATATTATGTCGTATTCGAATGAACTTAAGGGATTGTACTAACGTACGTGGTTCTCCAGACGGGTAACATTTCCAGGATTAGTTCTCGTTGCTCCGATCATGTTGCAGGCGATTAAAAACATTGTGAAGACCACGTTTTTAAAGTTCAGTGTTCACCACGAAAAATTTCCAACTAAGCAAAATTAATATGTATGCCTAGAATCATTACGTAAAAGTCTGCCAACTTAACCGAAACTCACAAATACATAACCATAAAAAGTCCCTATTCACACCTCGTAATATTATACCAATCATAAAGGGTAGTTTGTTTGTATAAAAAAAAGTGACAGGGAACTTCAAATAGTCAGAAAGGAAAAAAGTAACCACACGGAAACTAATATTTTGTGACGGCTACAAAATATTTTGTGGGTATTTACATTCCAAAATTTATTTCGTGATCACCACAAAAAAATATTTTGCTGACACCACTAAAATATTGTGGCCACCACAAAAATATTCTGTGGTTTCTACAAAATAAATTTGCAGGAAATACTTTCTACAAAATGTTTCTTTCTGTGTAGGTTTTCAATAGTGATCATTTTATCACGGATCACCTGTACCTGCGTACAATCGATATAGCCGCGCATCTGGGTGACACGATATACTGTGCAAGGGAGCAGTGTCCTAACCAAGAATACCACAATTGTGGTACAGCGCACCGCTATTTTTTTTGTATCCACTTACACAAAAGAGAACGTTCTTCAAGTCACTAATATAGTACGTATCCCAAATATACCCGTTAAGGGCATTCTCGATAGATTTTCGTATGATTCAAGTAGCTCAAATGTTTTCGAGCAGAATGCTTTGAAAAATATTCGAGACAGTATGCTGCCACAATGCCCAATTGGATGTCGGCTATTTGCGAAATAATGCATGCACAAGTTCACCCGAAAACAATTTTTGACTGATTTTACATATTTTCATAACACGATTTGTGAAGTTTTGAGTGCAATAAAAACTGTTGAGTATTTCGCCACGAAAAATTTATTCAAATTCTATGTATTCATGTTAATATGTAAACAATGGGGCGATTTTACGATGTTGATATCAGGGTGTTTTTAAATGATAATAGTAAATCCGTAGTACACCAGCAAACTTTGTTTGTAAAAATGAAATTTAAACAGCGAATTAACGTTAGATCAAATTACTTGTCAACTGATCGGTTTAAAAGGTAACAATTACAAACTATAAGCATACCAATAGTATTTTATGAAGCAATATTGCTGTGGAATGTGATTTTCAGAAATTACACTTGTTTTTGTTTTTATAAAATATATATTTCACATTACAACCTATTATTATGTTAAGTGTTAATCATTAACTTGATCAGAGTTCTCTGTTAAGAAGAAAGCTTCAGTTGATTTTATATATACTTCATTCTGTTTTAAGTAGTTTTTTAAATTGATTATTTTAGGATAAATTTCTTTAACAGGGAATATCTGTGGCTTGAAGCTAGATAGGCAAAACCACTAACGAACAACATGTTGCAAAGTAGATTTTCTGTCTCATTGATTTTATATTCCACTTAATATCAGCATATGTGCTATGAATTTTCAAGAGGTTGCCATAGTAAATTAACAGAGATAAATTTGTTAAAACAAATTCTAGTATAATATTGGACTATTTAACTTTCATATGCTTGGGTTTCTAGTGACAAATTAGACTTATGGTGTCATTAGAACCGTGTTCTGATTGGCGTAGTCAAATGAGGGACGTGTCTGAACAAATACACGCTGCTAGTAATAATGAAAAAAAAACTGTCAATGTGCACGTAAGATATTGAAACAAAACGGTGCAAATATTTTTTCCCGACAAACTCTACTCCCTAATCATCATATGTTGTTATTTCACCATTATTTATTTAGTCGCTGATTCCGCCACAGATAAAGACACTAGAGACTGGAAAAATTCCCCGAGTTTTCTGATCTCTAGGCTAAGCTAAACTCTAGCAGATATAATTTTATTTGCCAGCTAGCTGACAAAGTTAACAATGCCAGGGAGTAGAGCGTTAACGATAAAGCGGTGCTTACCAATAAATATAAACTGTAAAAAAGGTGTATTCCTATCAGAAAAAGATTGTAACTAGTGTCAAAACATATAACAGTCGAGTTAGTACACCAACAAAGCCAAATATAATTAAAGAACCAGTAATTTTTCGCGATAAGAAATTTTACAACAGTTGGTTGCAATGCCTTACGTGCACATTTGCAGTTCTGCTTATGGTGGTCACTGATTAGATATTTTAAACCTCTCGAGCCTTTGAATTCTACCAACAAACCACAAACGTGTGTTGTTGCAGGAACGCTGTTGTTATTGGCTCAGTCAAATGATACACATAGACATGCTGCCAATAACCATGAAGCAAAACTGTAGATGTGTACGTAAGTCATTGAAAGAAACTGAGGCAAAATTATTTTCGCCAAAAACAGGGGCCCCTGCCTATAATCTGTCACATTTTACAAAAAAATTGAACTTTTCAATATTTTTTCTTGAAAACTAGCTTCCTATAAACTTTATGTCACTTCAAATAATTGTTGTAAAAGTTACTGTAAAATAGTTGTAAATATACAAAAATCGTTTCTAAATATACAGAACCTATTTGCAAGTATGTGGAAATGTGTGTAAATATACTTGCGTATTTGTATATTCCCGAACATTTCGTGTAATTTCACAATAATTTTGTATCATTATAAAAAAACTATTTCTTGAAACTTATTAACAATTATTTCTTTCTTGCAAACGTATAGCTGTTTTAATCATAAGTTCACAATATTTATGAGATGTTTATTGGACAGTCAGACTGAAATACAGTCCGTCATGAAGTCCTAACGGAAACGATGGGTCCTAGGAATTCGCCGCAAACGCAGAGGTGTTCGAATTCTTGCATGTACACAAATTGAGGACTTAACATTAAAAAATACTAAGTACAATTTTTGACATAAATGAGTTAGGTACATAGAAAGGTGCCAAAACATTAGGTCAAAGACATACCTGAAGTGCTATCGCCTAGTGATATTCATGGGCGCCGTACATCAGCACAATTACATAGTTGGAGTAAAAACAAAGCATTCTAGTTCACTGAAAAATATATATTGATGTTCATAAGTGTTTTGTATTAATTACTGTTCGATTGCTCCTGTATAATACTTTCCTATTGTAAAAAAATACGTGAACGCATTTGGATAGTTCCGTGTTCATTTCTTTGTCGCAATATACTGCTTTTGTCATTCTCTCGAAACTTACCTTTCGGCACTCAACCCCTTATGAATGTTAAGTCCTCAATTATTCCTCAGCTGTTTTTATATCTGTACGGATTTTAAGAGCTGCTGATTTTTAGTGGAAAGAATTCTGTGGTAACTTGCTTCAGTGTCTTGCGTGCACATCTGCAGCTGTGCTTCATGGTTATTGGCAGAATTTCTTTGTGTAGAAGCATCTCTCATTGTACTGAGCTAAAGAGAATAGGGATACTGAGAAACCACACGTCTGTGATTTGCGTGTATAGCCACATGACGCAGAGAGTTAAACATGTTATTTCACTGAAAATAAAGCATAACTGCATATGTGCACTCAAACACGTTTCTGCAACATTCTTTTCCCAAAAAAGTATCGTTACCTTTTTGCTCCAAAAAAGTTACATTTTCATGAATATATTATCTTGGCTTGTGAGTGTGAGCCGCGTCTGAAGATTGTCTTGCGACGTTTCGGCAGTCGTTGCAGCTGCCATCATCAGGTAGTCGGAGTCGGAGACCACCTGACACACAACAGTTGGTCTCCAACTCCGACTACCTGATGATGGCAGCTGCAACGACTGCCGAAACGTCGCAAGACAGTCTTCAGACGCGGCTCACACCCACAAGCCAAGAAAATGCAGACAACGGCCGCGAAAGCCTGCGATCTATTTCATGAATATAAATAGGCCCTACAACAAAAATTGATACGATAAACGTATATATTCAAAATGATGATATTACTTTCAACTTAATTAACAGGCAACTAAAAAACTCGGGTTTGCAGCTCGATACAAGCTAGAATTCCCAAAATAGCAAGTTAGTGTCTCTTTTGCAAATTGGCTCTTGACTTACTTGTAAGGAAAGGAATAATTCGCGAGTTCAATGACTATCCTATGCGTACTAAAGCCCGTCCATTCGTTCATTGTCTGTTGTTCCAGTGAGTGGCAGCTAGTGGACAAATAGCCGGGACTTCGGTATAAATAGGACGATGGATTCTAAACTCTAAATCTGAATTAGTGAATATTCACTGATTCACGCTGGCAGATGGAGCAGTTTCAACAATTTGAACCAGTGAAAGTAGTCACTGTTTAATTAGTGAATATTCACTGATTTCCTTCAAGAGTGCCAACATCTCACAAGTGAATAAGTGAATATTCACAGGTTTGTTCAATTAAAATCAAATAACAGTTTTCACTTATTGAACCAGTGACAAATTACTGGAAAATCTGTGGACATTCACTAATTACTTGTGGAATGTTGGCACTCTTTATCGGAATCAGTAAATAGTCACAGATTTCACAGTGGTTTTTCACTTATTCAGTGTCTTGAAACTGTTTAATCCATCGGCATGAATAAGTGAATGTTCACTAATTCAGATTTAGAATGTAAGACGAATGTCGTTGAACTCGTGAAATATTCCTTTCTCTACCTATTTGACACATATTGGAAGGCGTCGAGCTAAGTGTAGGTCCAATCACACAGTGTCAGTGTATTAGAGAGCAATCTGTTTGAGTATTAGGCAGTTCACGATAAAGTCAACACTTTTGAAGACCATTGTGTCTAAAACAATAATTCGAAAACAATATTTATTGTGACCTCATATGAGTGTGGCATATTCTATATTCTATTCACTTTGAACGTTATTTAGGTTTTTTTAGTTAAATAATTGTTAGGAAACTAGTAATTATCTGGAAGAAAACAAGTAACTTGGGTGTCAAAAGTGTTCAGTTTAACTTAAACCACCTATACAAAGATATTCTTGGAGACTAGCATACAGGTCAGTGAACCACGTGAATTTTTCTCGTCTCTGGTAATGTAACCACACCTTAAGCCCGGAACACACACGATCCATAATTCAGAACAGAATTCCGTACCTAATTCAGTGCAAGTAGCATTGCGAAAGTGTGCACCACGACTGCGCTGGTTACAGACAGAATTCCGTACTTAATTTCACATATGGAGCTGGTCATATTTTTCATCGCAGTGTATTTTGACGCGCATGCGCACTGCATTGTTACAACCCCCGCGCATGCGACTGATACAAGTAGGGTTTCCAATACTCTTCGAATAGAAATAAAATTCTTGTTTTATACTAAACGGGCGACCGTGGGATGTTTCAAAACCTGAATAATACGAGATAGTTTCTCCAGTTTGGCGACTACGTGAAAGTGTTGTATGTGAAACAGTTTTTGGCAATTTGACTGCTGCAATTTATGGAATATAACAACAAACATCACAAATATATTTTTCTACTTCATGGGCCGAAACATGTAAGTAAACAGTGATAGAGTGTACACAGCACAGACATTTTGCTACAGAATTATGTAATGAAATCTCAATCGACGTTTATGAACGGAATTAAGTATGAAATTGAGTAGATAAGTAAGGATAGTAGGTGAAGTGTTTTATTTGTGACACGTGACAGTGAGCGTCATGAATGGCTCGCGACACCCCCGCACGTGCCCGGCGAAGGAAGGAAGAAAGGGAAGGGATAGAATAAGGTGGGGAAGGGAAAGCGGAGAACCCGAGCGTCTGGCACGCGTTAACATTTTCGCTCCTCGGAAATGCTCGGTAGCATTCGTGTATCCTCGCCGACGGACGTAACGGCAGCTCCACATCAGAGATTAGAGAAACATACAGACGGAGCATAACGCATGTCTCAGGACGAAGGATCTGAGGCCTTGAGACGGAAGGGGCAGGAGCCCATCCGCCATACTTGTACCTGAAATGTGTTGTTTATTACCATAGCAACGTGTATAATACGGCTGTGGTTTGGCCAACCATAACCTCACTTCTCAATACACGTACAGGGACAGCTGATTGCACTCCGCCATATTGCAACCTGAATAAACAAAGTAGTCAGCTTGGCCTCAGTATGGGCTGCTAATGCTCCATCTGTACTATTCTCTCATCTCTTCTCCACATGTATTCATTTTTACTCTAGTTTCCTAACCTATAAAAACCATCCTGCGATTAAGTGACCATTATTATTTTTACATTAGAAATTAAGGTTAATTCTACAACAGGTTGAAAAGAAAACTTGTTTTCTTATGGGGAGTTTGGCACAGGGAAAAATTCTACCGCCAGTTGCTCTGCTATCACTAACGGGTCTTATAAAACACCGACATCATAGTACAATTAGATTTGACTCTGCTATGCAAAGATATAAATTATTTAATTTAAATTTAAAGTGAGAAACAAACCAATTTATGCTTACACGTAACTTAAATTCACGAATTCTATGTGATTGGTTAGTTTCCACTCCTTACCAATACCAACGCAACAGCCAAACTTTTAACATAGATCTTTTCAACATATAGTAGAAGTAACATTACCTAATCTAACCTAAACCAATTTAATCAGTCATTTAAGAAACAACATAAGTCTATTTTCTACCAAAACGAGTTGTGGGTGCTATAAATTTGTACAGAGGCAAATACACGTATTATCAAACCACATCAAGCATCATTTGTGACTGTAGCAAGGTACTGACCTATGAGTTCATTTGAGAAACACCACATTTAATTACTACCTTTGTACAAAATTATAGAACCCACAACTTATTTTGGTAGAAAAATAACTTGTTTCTCAAATGATTGATTCAATTGTCACAGCTGACGGGGAACGGATGGGAGATATCTGGCTCAATCGCCGAGGATTCACGAATGCCGCCGAGCATGTCCGAGGAGCGAGAAAGTTAATGTGACCTAGGCGCCAGTAAGGAGAGGCTACCAAGAGAGCACAGTGCTGCGCGCCTCGTCCGCCAGGGGCGCTGCGAGCTGCCGCGACACGTCAATAACGAGGGCCCAGCGTTGCCATGACGACCAGGCAGCGCTCTGGGCGTCGCCTCGTGTAGGTGCCACCTTCGCCCTGGCGTGAGGGGTTCGCCTAGCGCATCCCGCCCTTCTCATCCCCTACCCGGCCCTGCTTCTTGTCTACAAAACCACCGCCTATGTTTCCTGGTCCACCAGGTCCTGGCTTCTAGCCTCAACTATGCACACTGCCGCCAAAGATAACGAGTAGGGACCCCTGGTGTTCGCGAATAGATTTTTGGCACCAGTTTGTTTCAATGCCTTACACGCATAACTGGTTATTTGCAGTCTGTCTTTGTGAAGTGACTGCTCTCATTTGACTGCTCCAATCACAGTAAGGGTACCACAGGAGAACACATCTGCGGTTTGCGGGTAGAATCCCAAAACACACGAGAGACAAAACATCCAATCACTTGGGACAGGAAAATTTTGCGAATTCCATTACCTGCATGCTATAATCAACTAATCAATATGGACCTCTGTTTTTCGCGAAAATAATTTTGCCCCAGTTAGTTTCAATGACTTGCCTGTACATCTGCAATGGTTAGGGACTGGAAAATTTCGCGAATTCAATGATCCGCAGGATAGAATCCATTGTACTATGCATACACAAGTCTCGTATATTCGTTCATTGCCCGCTGTTCCACTGAGTAGCAGCAGGTGGACAAATAGTCGGGGCTTGAGTAGGCATAGTACAATGGATTCTAGCATACAGGTCATTGAATTCGCGAAATTTTCCAGTCCCTAGCAATGGTGCTTCATGGTTATTGGCAGCGAGTCTATGGCTATCATTTGACTCAGCCAATTACAATAACGTTCCCGCTACCCCATTTGCCTGTGATTTGCCGGTAGAATCCCAAGGCTCGTGACAGTTAAAATATCCAATCACTGACCACGAAGCAGAACTGCAGATGTGGCCGTAAGACAACGAAACAAAGTGGGGCAAAAATCTTTTCGCGAAAAACAGGGGTCCCTACTAATCACACACATACTCAGGCCCCGACCACCTGTTCATTAGTTTTTATTCAATGGAACTGCACACAATGAACGAATAGCTGGGGCTCGACTATGCATTGTACAATGGATTATAGGCTGCAGATCATTGACTTCGCTAATTTTTCCTGTACCTACCAATTACTGGCTAATAAGCAGAATTGCATACGTGCACGTATGGCAGTGAAAGAAACTGGGGCAAAATTCTTTTCGCTAAAATTTTATGGCCCTATTAATTGGCTTACGAGCAAACCTGCACATCTGCTTCATGGTCAACGATAGGATGGTTTTAACTATCAACCTATTGGGGACCTACCCTCTAATCACAGACGTATGGTGCCGCAGTAACTTAGTTCCGGTTGACACAGTGAAATAAGTGACACTTCTGCTCAAAGACACTGTGCCAATAGCCATGAAGCACAGCTTCAGTGTGCACGTAAGACACTGAAACAAGTTTATGATAAATTATTTTCACCAAGAATCAGTTGTAATTTAATTAAAGCTGATTGCAGTTTTCTTTTACATTCCTAAATTTAAAAAAAATTTAGAAACGCAACTGCAAATTTTTCTTGAAACCGGCCATGAATTGACTCATAGCATGAATGATGACACTTAAATGATTATATAAGTACTATTTATGTACGTGTTTCGATATCTGAATGCAGAGAAATGAAAAAAATTTTACCAACCCATCTGGTGGAAAGTCAGTTAAAACTTAGACTGAAGCAATTTGTCGTCAAGCTATTGTCACGTTGGCAGCTCTGTTGATATAACTCATACAACCCGACACAATATCATAGTAGTTGTCAGTAAAGAACATTTTAAGGGCGGATAGGTGATATCAACGGGACGATCATCGATCATCTGTTCGAGGAAATCTTCTTTGCAGGCAAAGCAAATTGATTTTGTCGCTTCCAGGGACATGGCAACAAAGAATACGTTAGAAAAGAAACAAGTCTGGTCTCTACTCAATCAACTGAAGCGTAGTAAATGATTTCCTCGAAACTGGTAAGTAAAATGATACCTTCTCAATTCCACGAATAACACGTAGGTTGTCGTTACTACGAATTACAGAACGCGCATAAATTCTAGGTACTCAGTCTTCTCGCACTAGGATGAAAAGGTTCAGTTCTCATAAAACTGGTATTACGTATTGTGAAGAATGATACGGAAAACATAAAAAATAGAGTTATTCCTGTGACAGGAAATAAAGCTTTTATTCGCGAAAATATGTTTTCACTTACGTGCACATCGGCAGCTCCACTTCGCCATTATTAGCAGCATGCCGTTGTGACACACCTCTCATTTGACTGTGTCAATGAATATAAGGTGGGGCCCGCTGGTTTCCGCGAAATGATATTTGCCCCACTTTGTTGCAGTGTCTTACGTGCACACCTGCACCTCAACTTCATGATTATTGGCTGAGTGTTTCTGTGCAGAGTCGTTATTCATTTGACTGTGCCAATCAGCATACGGATAACTGTAACACATCACGTCTGTGATTTGATGGGTTGAACCTCCAGACGTTGTATGGTACGGCATCCAATCACTGACCACAAAGCAGAGATGCAGGTGCGTACGTAAGGCACTGAAACAAAGTGCTGCAAAAATATTTTCGCAAAAACTTCCGGCCCTAGTTATTGTTACAGTTGATGGTTAGAGACACTGGAAAATCGCGAGAATAGTTTACTATTTGCTAGGTTCAACATGCTGTATATAACACTGAATGTTTTGTATGGTTTATTTGTAGCATTGTTTCTCTCTTCAACGGGCCCAGTTAGAACTGTACAGCTTGAACACACAGCGTATGTGATTCGCCATAAAACTGTTTACACGTGTCACGGTTAATGTACTATAGTTTATTGGAGACTATGCTAAACGCATTTTCGCAATTTTACAGTGTCTCTAATGGTATATCGCGAAAATTTTTGTGCTAACATACCGTTGGAAACACTGCAGTTTCTTGTAAGATGTGTATGATTGGGTAATATACGTCTGACACAACGTAGCTGTCTGCAGACCAATAACCGATATTAAATATTACAACAGCGGGATTCTTATTGGTTCAGGAGAATATGGTAACAGCTCTATGTACAAGCGAAAGCCAGTATCTTTTTATAAGCTGAACGAGCGTTGAAACTCAGCAAGCAGTAAAGATTTCCAGCGATAAACCGTAATCTCTTGTTATTGTTAAACCACACGTCTGTGATTTGTCTGCACATTTACACGTACGGCATTGAACCCAATTGGTGGAAAAATCCTTTTGCCACAAACTCGAGGCTGTACAGACGCTATAAAAATGTAATAAAAGTTAAGGAGTTTAATGAAAAAAAAAATCTTAACTAGCTGCAATGTATTTCTAGCGCGGGTAAAAAGGCTTCTATTTAGAGATCGCGCAGTGTGAACTACGCTGGAATGTGAGTCGTTCTGGAGTATTCATAACGTCTTACTGCCCAAGTGAAGAAGAAAATTTGCATTGACATGGTTCCACTGTATCAGTCATATTAATTGATGCATTAAAGTAATATTAATAAGTAAAGACTCCCATTTTTACTGAAACGTTTGCTGCACCAGTTTGTTTCAGCGCCCATATGTAACATCAACTGCTATACTTCGTGGTCAGTGATTGGATTGTTTATTACTCTTATAAATAATCACAGTCTTGTGAATTCGCAGTAATGGTATGCTGATCGGCACAGTCAACTGATAAACGTCATTCAACAAAGATACGCTGCCAGTGACAATGAATGAGAACTGCGGATGTACACATTAAGCATTGAAACAAGTTGCTGCAGAATTTATTTGCGAAAGTCAAGGCTCCCTAGTAATTAGGGACGTGCATATTTCGAGTTATTTTTCGGCAGCGGGCTAGGATCATTAAAAACTAGAAAACCGTTTATTATCTTTAAACGGCTGAACATATTTCCTTGAATCATAGCTAAGAACCAACTCGATCACATCACAAATAAACCCGCATCAAAATCGGTCCATTCGTTTAGGAGCTGCGATGCCACAGACAGACACACAGATAGGCCTACACACGTCAAACTTATAACACCCTATTTTTGCGTCAGTTGTAAGATCATTCTACGATTCATGTCGTGGCCTCAAACAGATGATGCTTGAGTTAAAAAATTAAAATATACACTGAAGATTGGTCGGTCCCTTGTAAAGACGTCACTTACGTAAATTCTATCATACAGACTCGTATTTAATGTTACAAATTGTGCTCTTGTATGGACAGGGCAATGAAGTCTAGTCTCAAACCAAATCGCACCCCTTATACAACACCAGCAAAACTAAAGAGCCAAATTTTTTTAGTTATGTATGTACTAAAATAGAGAATAGTTTTCTCTACCTAATACGATACTAACACAACCAAGAAAATAATTCCAAAAATTAAAATGGCTAAAATGTTTTGTTTTTAGCACCTTTACCAAGTAACAAGTGATAAGACTAAAATTATTACTATTTATGCTGCATGAGGATGTATAGTAGAAGCTATTTATCAGTGCAATACCATCATATTTAGTGTTATGTTTATAGCACACTGTAATAATTCAAAAATGAGAAAGTATGTATGTAGGATAACTTAATTTATCTCAAAATGACACATTTTCAGTTATGTTGGTATTGCATTAGGGGTGCGAAATAATAAGACAAATCATGCAGGTCCTCAATAATAATATTTTTTGTTACAGCTTGAATGGACCTAATGGATTTTATGACATCTTACACGTGCCAAGTAATTTTAATGGAACGCAAGTATATCCGGCTACTTACTGGCTGAGATCAAACTAATGATTGACAGTTCCGGACTGCATGTCTGACCTGTGTCGCATTGGCCAATAGGAAGTTTGTAGATAGAAAATGTGGAACTAATAGTAACTAGTAGAGGCAGGAAAAATTCGCGGGTTCACTGACTTATAGGCTAGCTTCCAAGAATATGTGCACTCAAATATACAGCAGCTACCTATTGGCTGCTTGCTGATACAGTGATGCCATGTGATTTGGTTGCTTCTATGTTACTGGATCATTATTAGGGCCGATAATTTTTGGTGAAAAGATTTTTGCCCCACTTTTTTTCACTGCGTTACGTGTACACCTGCAGCTCAACTTCATGGCTATTGACAGAGAGTTTTTGTGCAGAGTCGTTATTCGTTTGACTGTGCCAATCAGTACACGGTTAACTGCTACACGTCACGTCTGTGATTTGCGGGTTTAATCTACACACGTTGGGTGTTACGGCATCCAATCACTGACCACACAGCAGATATGCAGGTACGCACGTAAGGCACAGAAACAAAGTGCTGCAAAAATCTTTTCGCGAAATTTCCTGTCTCTAATCATTGCATTACAGGACGAATCAAATAAGTCAAAGACCAATAATGAAAGTAATACGAACTTAAAATTGTTTGAATTCCAGGTTGTACCGTAAAGAAAACGCAAATTTTTCAACGTCCCTAGTAACTATTAACGCTGCAGTGATTTCTGTACACTCATTTGAGTGCCCCACTTAAAGAAAAACTGGTTTGTAGCGGCCCCATTAATTTTTTAATATGAACTTCCCCAAATATGTTGGTAGTGGTTAAATTTTTTGTAGTTCTTGCAGAACTTTAATGGGGGCGTCTCAAAAAATTTCGGTGATTGACACAAATTTGTTAAGATGACAAAATTTTTTGGTCTAGGGTTTCTTTCAGTATGCAACAACCTTAATGACCTTAATTTTGTAATTGTAATTTCTTAAATTATACAAGCCACCGACGAAATTAACTACAATATTTTATTTACGTGATATTTTCATTGGTTAGCAAGATTCACTTTATACTCTAAATCTGAATTAGTGAATATTCACTGATTCACGCCGATGGATGGAGCAGTTTCAACAAATTGAATCAGTAGAAACCACTGTGAAATCTGTGACTATTCGCTGATTTTAATAAAGAGTGCCAACATTCCACAAGTTAATTAGTGAATATCCACAGATATTCCAGTAATTTTTCACTGATTCAGTAAGTGAAAACTGTTCTTGGAAACAACTGGAAAAAACTGTGAATATTCACTAATTAAACAGTGACTATTTTCTCTTATTTAAATTGTTGAAACTGCTCCCTCCATCAGCGTGAATCAGTGAATATTCACTTATTCATATTTAGAGTGTACGCTCTACCATTACGTATCGTGCAAAGATTTAAATTAAAAAAAAAGTGTTAGAAAATTTAAAAAAAATCAACACCATATTTTACACATCAACTTACGGAAATGAACATGACTGCGTTGCCTTAGACTTAGCAGTTCACACATGAATAGATACACTTAATTTCCCGAAAAGATTCTTGTACCACTTCGTTTCAACTCCTCATGTGTAGGGACATGAAAAATTAGCGTTTTCTTTTGGACACAAGCGACAATTTAAACTACTGTACGTTTATGTCACTTTCGCGATTGGCCCTCGACTAATTTGACACCTCCTGAAGTGCTCTGAGTCAATAGCAAAGTGGCACGTAAATGTGTGTCCAATGATTGTTGTATTACTGTGTCAGCGAGCAGCCAATGAGTAGCTGTTGTTTGTATTAGTAAATATGATTATGAACGTAGAATTCGCGTGATGATATTACACATTTAAAAGTCATTGGCATGCAGGTTAATTTTGCTATTAAATATTTACTAAACTCACCCTTGAGAACTCCGAATCAATGACCACCCATTACGAAAATATGATCTCCAGCGTTACCGTGCCAGACGTACAACTGCAAAACGATTGAAAGTCTGTTTTTGAAACGAAAATAATGTAATATAAATTGATATAAAATTGCCATAAAATAATATTACAAATAGATCAACAGCTAAAGAACAGGTAGCTGAGGACAGTGTGGCGGGACTGCAGAGTCCAACTGGCTGGTCGTTGAACCGGCGAAATTTTTTACGATTCCTCGAAGTATACAATTTCACATAAAGAAACTCAACACAGTTACAGGCTATATACCGATGAGAGATATGATAAACTTACTTCCCTTCAAAATTCGCAACAAAAAAAATTTCCAAGGAGAATGATTACTAGAACATGGAATTAAAAGTAAGAGTAAAGCAAGAAAATATCGCTAGAGACAAGGGGATTTCGCGAATTCATTTGTAAATGCGATAGATTTTAAATCCTCCTGAATGTGAATTTCCATTGTGACTGGGTGATTGTTCATGAAACTCGTCCTGAACAACTCGATAAAACAACATAAAACTCGTACAGCATGAAAAGTCCCACTGACTCCCGCGCTACCTCATCAGATGTACAACTGGCTACTCAGTAGAGGAGCCAATGAAGAAGTTACTGAAGACATAGTGTACACAGCAATGTGGAGTTCAGTTCTGTGTACACTATGTCCACAGCTACTTGTTCATTGGTTGCTGCTCCAGTGAGTGGCCAAATGTTAAGGACCCCTGTTTTTCGCGAAAAGAATTTTGCCCCAATTTGTTTCAGTGCCTTCCGTGCACATCCACAGTTCTGCTTCATGGTTATTGGCAGCGTGACAATGTGTATCATTTGACTGAGCCAATAACAATATCGATCCTGGAACAACACAGGTCTGTGATTTGCTGGTAGAATCCCAAGGCTCGTGGCAGTTAAAACATCCAATCACTGACCACGAAGCATAACTGCAGACGTGCACGTAAGGCACCGAAACCACAGACTAAATAGTAGTACAGACGTGAAATGACGTGGCGGCTCTTTTGATACGAGCGAACTCCGCCCCTTATTGGTTGCCCTGAGCTGTTAATATGAACCCCGTGTATGTTTGGCTCCTGCTTGTTACGGTAGGAATTCCTATTGGCCTTGCTCCGGCTAGCAAGGCAGCCGTCTTACGCTGATTGGCAGCATGTGTTTCCGCCATGTTGCTGGCCAGGGAAGCCATTTCGCTGGCGTGTGTGACTAGTTCGCCTTCCTATCAACTATTTCACTTCTGTATTCCTAAATATTCTGTGCCGAAACAAAGTGAGGCAAAATTCTGTTCGCGAAAAACAGGGGTCCCTATCAATTGTACATCTGACAAGGTAGCGCGGGAATCAGTGAGCGTTTTGATGCAGTTTTGCTATTGGTTCACAGTCCTCTAGAATGAGATTCGATTACAGCGACTCAATCAGGAAAGTAATGAACGTGCACAGAAGTTTGAATTATAACTTCTTCTCAAATTAATTCGCGAAATTTCAGGTTCTCTACTTACATAAGGCGCAACAACTGTGACCCGCAGATGTCTGTACGTGTCTGACCGCGGGGAAGCTGTGTAAGCACCACAGAGGGGTGAAGAGATGCGCGCGACGGTCTGATCGTGCTATCAGCTGACTCACAAACATCATATACTAGTGCATTTGCTGTAATTCATGCTCGACTACTGAATGATTTTAGTAGAGACACTGGAAAATCGCTAAAATATTTAACACAGTCTCCAATAAACTGTAGTATCTCAATCGTGACACGTGTGGCAAGTTTTCTGGCAAATCATACACGTTCTGTGTAGTTGTATGTTGGAGCCTAGCAAACAGTTAAATTTTACCGCGATTTCCCAGTGTGTCTAGTTATTAGTGGAGACCTGAAAAATTCGCGGGTTCACTGACATGCAGGCTAGCCTCCAAGAATATTTGTGTAATCGTGCAGACAGCAGCTGTTTATTAGCTGTTCACTGACCCAGAGAAACGGGCCTGTATTCAGCTACAGTTTTATTATTGGCTCAACTACTTCCAGGAAGTGTCGAGCAGACCTACATAAAAAAACTCACTGACTGCCGCGTTACCTTCTCATACGTACAATTGACCACTCACTGGTGATTGGAACTTGGAATAGAACATGAGCGACTTTTTTCTTAGAAAATAAAACTTGAAGGGGGTGAAATAGGAGGTTAAACTTTGTATAGGTCTACTAGCTGATTCCCGCACAATGAAAATTGGTGATGTTATGATTTCCCAACCCGACAGCGCCTCGGTGACAGAAGAATGCGACCAGGGGAGTTTTGTAAACACAAAACTGCATACGACCGGCGGAGCAAGGCAACACCGAGCTACTTGAAATTACATTACGTCGGAGAAATAATTGGGATTGTTTTGGCATGGGGAAATCGCGAATGCAGCAGGGATGGCTCCACCCTTAACGTCATAAGGTGCCAATCAAAAGGCTGGAAAAAGGTGACAAGAGGTGGGGGCGCGAAGAGTGGTGGAGACTACCGACGAGAGGCACGAGGAGTCTCTCTCGAGCGGCGACGGGACCAAGAGGACCTGGTTCGAGAACCACCAGGGACCCATCTGACGTGGACTTCTACTACGACCACGGCGTCCGGAACACTAGTGAGCATTAAGCTGGTTATTAGGGAAGTAGAACAATCCTGACCCTCATCTCCTGTCTTGCCCTTATGTATATTCCTCCTTGCGATATTCTTTTAGACTCTATCTATGTATTAGTCTTCCTCGTAGTTATTATAGAGCGTTACCTCCTACTTGTTCTATTGTCTTACCCTTACCTTCCTGTCTAATTATATTTCCTTGGCTCTCGAGACATAAGCGAGGGGCCATAACATTTTAAATTAGAACACTGGTGGAGGTGCCAGGTAGATATTTGAACACTGTTATTATTATTTGGGGGGGGGGGGGTTCACTCAGGGTTTAGTAAGATGTTATTTAGGGTCAAAAGACTACGACACTTATGGTTAAAGGTGTAATTACTCTACGTGAATAGCAGGTACTCTGAATACAAAGACGATTACAATGTCTTATGTTAATTTAGGAGGCGAGCGCAATATTACTGATTATTAATATATTATGTTAAGTTGAGGGTTGTTGCCACATAATTAGATATGACGACCTTACCAAAAGCTGAATTGATGAGGTAGGTGGTATCGACGATCGAGTACGCCCCCGCCAGGACTCGACCCACGAGCCCTGGAGGAGAACTGGACTGTTGTTGATCGGATGAGTGCTAGCAGACGACAGCCCCTTATGACGTTATATAAATACATATATATACATATATATTTCTCATTCTCAATCATTTCTGTGTGGCTCACGTTACTGCAGGATTTTTTACCCGCTATTTTTTTCAATACCCTGTAAACTGCGACGAATGATGATATTAATTGCTTCGTAGGCCTTTTCACCGCCATGTCAACTCCAGTCTCACATGCGGGATTGGTCGACGCCGCAGGGCAAATCTGCTGTGTTCCAGGTAGCTTCGCAGTCCTGGGCTCGTGTTTGCGTTAGTTGAACAGCCCCGGGGACTTGTGTTTTCCCGAAACCTGGACGGCCCCAGCATTCCTGCGTGTTTGTGTTTGCCCAATACGGCCGCCATTTGTCCGCTTCCGAGCGAACTACGCTTGTCGCGGGGGCGCAGGGGTCACCAAAATGCCAGCCGCCTGATGCTGAATTCAGAGACACACGAAATGTTTGCGAAAAAATGTTGCCCAAGTTTGATTCAATACCTTACATGCACGTCTGAAGTCCTGCTTCACAGTTAGTGATTGGACGTTTTGACTGTCACGTGACTTGGGGTTCTACCCGTAAATCAATGACGTGTGGTGTTGCAATAACCTTATCGTCACCCTAATTGTAAAACCTTGTAATTATATTTTTCCTATTATGCCTTCTTGTCTCTTTAAATCGTATTAATTATATTGTATTTCCAAAATTTGGTTAAAAAGTAAATATAAAGGGTTCTTTTAATAAGCTGTTATGAAAAATAATGTTATATTTCACTACAGAAAAAAAAAACTGGGGTTTCTCATTCTTTCTGTATTAATACAAAATGGAGTTACGGAGTTTTACGGTTAGGTTGACATTATAATTTACACAGTCAAATAGAGACGTCGCTTTGCTAAGTCATGCTGCCAGTAACCATGAACCAGAACTACAGTTGGGCAGACAAGGCACTGAAATAAACTGGGGCAAAAATATTTTCGCAAAAAGTTCATGGCCACATGGAAGCACAATAGCGTGAAGGACGTGCCGTAATGTGCGTGCGTGAGCGAATATAAAGCATTATCAGCCAATAAGCGTCAAGGAGGACGCATTGAAATCACATAAGCCGCGACACTGATTGGCTGACATATTTGGTTATTCGCGTCGCAAACATAATTTTGGAATCACAATAATGCGACGAACACTACGCGAAGTTCGCCAAGCGAATAAAATATATTGCCAGCCAATTTGCGTGTAAGACGGATGCACTGACATCACAGTAGCCTCGACGCCGATTGGCTAACATCTTTGGTTATTTTTGTCACTAACGTAACGCTGGAATCACTACGCGAAGTTCGCGACGCGAATAAAATAACTTGTCAGCCAATTAGCGTCTAGGAAGGCGTACTGAAGTCATAGAAGCCGTGATGCTAGTAGGCTGACATCTTCCGTTATTTGCGTCGCGAACATAATGCTGGAATTTCAATAGTGTGACGGCGCGACGCGAAGGGGGCGAAGCGATATTAAATTTTTTTTTCCTGTGAACACTACTTTGGCTGCAACGTGACAAACAGTAAAAAAAATATTACATGAAAATAGTTCCTTACCACTACATACGAACTTGTGGTAGAACAATTAAAGTTTACATTATTTTGTACGATATTTTGGTACTCCGACTTATAGAAATAGTCACAATTACTCGTCTTCTTGAAACAGTTTTATTTGCTTAAAATAACAAACAAAAATTGTTAAATTAATAGTATCAACTCACCATTTTCATCAACATTAAGACACGAAATGAAAATCCGTTCTCCATCTTTGCCGCGTCCGGGACGCGAATAAAATAGAAACTGTTTCTATTCGGAAATTGCGTCGAGTCCACCATGTTTATAGTGCTGACATCATAGGAGCCGCGACACTAGTTGACTGGCGTGCTATTGTGATTCTAGCATAATGCGACACACATATTTATCCAGGTTAAGGCTAATTCTACCTCAAGTTCTACATTGATTCATATAAATTTGGATAAATTGTTCCACAACTTACGGGCAGTAATTTTTATATTTTGTGATCTGTTGCACAATGCACGACATTTTTAACTCTAAAATGAATCTCAGATATACATTTCAGCATTTGTACCGCAAAGTTTGTCTTATGTAGTGCCACAAATCACAAAATATTACAAATAATTGCCCATAAGTTGCTGCCAGATTTATCCAAACTTATATGAAATGGAGTATAGGAAGGTCTAAATTGTTACTTGAAAAAGGACGATTCACGTCTTTATTTGCTCTGCTATAGGTTAGGAGTTTAAAAAAAATATTTTTGTACTTTGCTTTTTAATTAATAAACGATCAGTTCTCCTTGTAATGAAAGCGATCTTACTATTTTTTTAATCTGCGCGTTTGGGTGATGTAAGAAATGTCGAAAAGTGATGTTTTGAGTAAATATAAAAAGAAAGTTTGGAGAGAACGTTTTAGAACCACTGATTTTTGGTGAAACGAGTTTTGCACCAACTTGTTCCAGTGTTTTACGTATGCAGCTTTGCTTCGTGGTTATTGGCAGTGTATCGTATCGATTATTTTACTTTGCCATTGAGAATAATGTTCCTGTGATACCACACGTATGTGTATTAAGGGACCTCCCTAGAAATGCTGCGTTTGTGTGTGTGTGTGGGTGTGGGTGAGGCAGGAGCGTTAATAATGCTGTTGGCCGACCTATGTAATGGATTATTGCCTCTCTGCGCAAGCCACTCAGCTGGCATGCAGTGCTTTATTTTCCAATAGGACTTTAAGCGGTGACAACATTATTATATTTGTTGCCAGCATAGTTTAAATTCTGACGCTTGTTTCCATAGTCATGTTTTTCGAATTCGGTTGTTATTTTTGCAGGCGCGGCAGTCTGAGTAACCCATTTTTGGCCATTTTGAGGTGCTCGAAAATGATGTTTCTAATAAATGTGCTGAATTTTTTTTAACAACAGCGACATAGTTTGAAGTGTGTTTTCTTTTCGTAAATATACAATATGAGTGAGTGAGAGATTTTTGGTCAGTGCTTAACATCGAGATCTTTAGCGCTGGTGGGGTGTGACATTAGAAGAGTATGGAGCAGTACCGGAATGAAGGGGCGGGGGAAACTGGAGATCGCCGAGAATAACCGCCGACCAACGACATCGTCCGGAAAGACATACAATATATTGCCTTTTAGTAGTTTCGTAAAAAAAAAAAAAAAAAAGAAAGAATAATCGCAACTCGCTGCAGCGCGTTTCAAACGCAGGGTAGAATCTCAAGACGGAGGGAGTTAAATACATCCTATCACTGATAACGAAGCAAAGTTTCAGATAAAAATAACTGGTAAAGATATTGATTATTCGTGAAAATAAATTTTACTGACTTGGTTCAATGTCTAATCAGTAGAGACATGCAAAATTCGCGTTATTTTCTGACAGCTGACTAGACTCCAAGTGACTATAGGCTTGTTCGACTCTCCCGCTGGCCGATATTGTCGTGACTTGCCGCGGAGAATGCTCACACGGTAGAGAGGCCAATCTCTGTAAAGACGTAACACACGTACATGACAACGTATAAAAGTTCATGGCCCATTAGGTAGCAAATTATGCTCTGTTATGTACAGGAAAGTGAAGTTTAATCTGCTACTAAATGATAACGCGAATTTTATAAGTCTGTACTAATGAGTAGAGACCCCCTGTTTTTCGCGAAAAGAATTTTGCCCCTGTTTGTTTCAGTGACTTACGTGCACATCTGCAATGTTGCTTCATGGTTTTTGGTAGCGTGTCTGTGACTATCGTTTGACTGAGCCAATTACAATAACGTTCCCGCAACAACACACGTCTGTGATTTGCCTGTAGAATACCAAGGTTCGAAAGAGTTAAAATATCCAAGCACTGACCACGAAGCAGAACTGCAGCTGTGCCATAGCCATCTTTAGTAGAAGGCCCCGGCCTTTGATCTGGCAACCCTGCTAGGAAGGGTGACTTTTAACACTTCTTTGGTCTCGCCAAAGGCGGTGGCTTCCCTTGATTCGCCGGTACGTAGGGCAGATTAACGAATCAGATCTAACCATAGTCTTTGGAGAGCTAAAATAAGTAGGGAAAGGAGTATTTCGCGAGTTCAACGACATGCGTGTTAGAAGGCACTGTTCTATTTATACACAAGCCCCGACCATTTGTCCATTAACTGCTACTCAGTGGAACAACAGACAATGAACGAATGGACGTGCTCGAGCATGCATAGGAGTGTGGAGTCTAACATGCCGGTCATTGAACTCGCGAATTATTCCTTTCCCTAGTTATTAGTTGCCTGTATTTGCTCAGACACTTCTCTCATTTGACTGCACCAAACAAAATATGGTTGATGTGTCACAATGCATCTGCGATTTGTCGGTAGAACCACAGCAAAAGTGAGATTTAAAATATCGAATCACTGACCATCAAGCAAGTGGACATAAAGCAATTAAACCAAATGGCGCAAATATCTTTCCACCATAAAATCGCGACTCCAATAAATATATATTCTACAAATATACTTTTTCCAGTTTTCACTGTCTACGATCAAGCTAGCATTGAAGTCATAACTGAAAAGTTTCCAAGTTCATGGTAGAAGTAATACAAGTTTTACAATAAATGTTTTTCTGTATACTTTTGCGAAAAATCCAGCAACTATTTTTACCTGTTGAAATTAAAAAGGCCAAAATCAAAATAATAAAGTTTTTTTAATACGAATTTAATTTTCCCTTGCAAACAAAATGTTATATTTTAAGTAGGCCTATCGTAAATATTTTTATTTTACTCTGGATGTTTTCGTTTCTATGATAATGCATGATTTTTTTACAATTTATTGCTTACAGATTATATAAACAATGTAATTTGAGGTTCGTGACATTCCATTTAATAGCATAACATTGAGCAGTGTTCGATAGAAAAAAATTGAAATTGTGTTTTTTTTTTTCAACACGCTTACATTCTTTTAAAATTCAATACTATTACCAATTAAATAAATATGTTTGAACTATACGTGACTACTAGTTAGTTTTTGAATGTTGGTAACAGCGGCATCGCGAGGAATCTGCAACACGCCTGGTGCAGAAGAGTCATAACAAGTTTGGCAAACCCTGGCAATTCGTTGCTCGGGCCGGGCTACAGACGAATCGTTTATGGAGGGGGGGGGGGGAGGAGAAGGATTACGGAACGGTCTGCCCCCGCTCTGTGTTTAACTAGGCCTCGCGTGAATCAGGGATTTAACGTGGCGCGGGTTTTTGGCGAGCGACACAGGATTCGTTAACGCAGCGATCAGAGCGCGTACGTGCATTGTTTGTCAGACCGTGTCGTTCCTCGCCCTTTGAACGAGTGTACACTTAAATTAAAAGTATTATTACTATCGACACATTCGCTGTTTTACAGACACGGAGAATGCTTACGAAATTATTTCGAGACGAAATGTAATCAAGATAATTACATTCTATGGCCCGTGTTATTTCATTAGATGAATTTCTTTTTGAACACGGTCTTGGAATAATTCTATGCGGGTGTTGTTCACGGGTTTTTGTGAGAAAAAAACACAGCCTGATGACTAATAATTCGTTTACCGCATTTAGAGAGTAATCTGGTTTAATCACCGTGTCTATGAACGTGGACGTGTGCTCTAGTATGTTAGTACTGTATTCAATTTTGCATGACCAATGTATAGACACGTACAAATTTTGCGTTATTTTCTGAAAGTCTAGGAGAGAGAGAGAGAGAGCGATTTCTGATAGTCTAGGATTCATTGGCCTATCCTCATCAGAACACACTAGTGACGTTATTGGCAGATGGCCTTCGTATCGTTGTGAATCCAAATTACAAGATGTTGGGCCTTTCGAAAGCTTACGTTGTATAATTTTTATGAGAAAGTCCTTCAGGAGTGCCACACTAATTCCTGGCCAACAACAGGAGTTAGATGAGAGTACATCTGCTTGAGTCCAGTGTGCTGTCAGATAATAATGCAAAATTCTCACTTCTCCACACGTGTTAAGTGAACCTTGGTGTTTCTGTGGAGACTTCTCACATCATATTCATGTGTCGTTGTTAACAATACCACTAATGATCCGGTTGTCTAAAATCCTACACAATGTTTAGAAGTTCTGTCAGATTACTTAATCTGTTCACTTCAAGTACAGATTACACTAAACGATGTTGTCATTGAAAAAGTTTAATTAATACATTGGACTATTTAACCTAAACGTACATTTAGAATTTATTGGTTTGTGGACACATGCCATTGCTCATGTTTTGTTGATCAAATTTGTGTTGAATTAAATGACAACGTACAAAAAAAAACAGAAAACACACAGAACAGTGAATAAAGTAATCCCAGGGGAATTCTGTATTTTTTTATTATTAGACAAAATTCTCTAAGGGTTTCTACCCTTAGACGGTAGAAAGGGTATAAACCCTTAGAATTTTTTGTCTAGTAATAATAAAAACATAATTCCTCTTGGATTGCTTTTTTCTCTGTTCTGTGTGTGTTTTATGCCTGTTTTTTTGTTGTTATTTTTGTACATTGTCATTCAACACATGTTTGATCAGCAAAACATGAGGAATGGCGTATTTCCGCAAACCAATAAATTCTAATTGTAAACGCCCATTACAACAAACATTAAATAATCCTAAACGTTAATTTAATCACAGAGTTTAAAGTAATGGCAAGACACCCGGAAATGTCGTAGGTTCAACGACCAGCAGGCTGGACTCCACAGTCCTGTATACACTATGTCCTCAGATACTTGTACATTGGCTGTTGCTCCAGTGAGTGGACAGTTGTATATATGACAAAGTAGAGCTGGCGGCAGTGAGTGTTTTGATGTAGGGCTGCTATTGGTTCACAGTCCTCTAGAATGAGTGTCAGTAACAACGACCCAATCGGGAAAGTAACGAACGTGTACACAAGTTTCAAATCTAACGTCTTCTCAAATGAATTCGCGAAATTTCCGGGTCCTTATTATTAATTAGAGACCAGAAAAATTGGCGAGTTCACAGACCTGTAGGCTAGCATTGAAACATGTACATGCACCTTGTTCAGAAAACGCTTCTCAATGACATTCGCTGACATAGTGGTATCACACTATTGAGCCTGCATTTAGAAATTTTTTTTTATTGTTGGCTCATCGCCCTCCAAGAAGGGTCAAATCATGCAAGAGACCAGTACAAAAGTGACACACATTTACAGTTTGTTACAAAATGATTTATTTTGTAAGTCGTTATTATATGGGGGTTCATAAGTTATTATTAGTTTCGGGGGTTTCACTCAGAAGGTAGCTACACTGTGGGTTTTATTTAGATGTTATTTAGGGCTAATGACTTTAAGACAGTTGTGGTTAAACGGGTATTTACTATACCACAATGGCAGGTACTCTTGAATACAAAATAGCTTACAATGTGATCTAATTATTGGGAGGGGAGCGCAATATTACTGATTATTAAGTTATTATATTAAGTTTAGAATTGCTGCCACATAACTAGATCTGACGACCTTACCGAAAGCTGGATTGATGAGGAGACGGCATCGACGAACGAGTACGCACCCGCCGGGGCTCGATCCCGAGTCTCCGGCGGAGAACTGCACTGCTGTTGATGCGATGAGCGCTGGTGGACGACCGCTCGACGACAAACCACAGACAGACCTCGTTTGCTTGGTAACCGCGCCATATATCGGCGTGCTTGTCCTCGATATTGTGCAACTACGAGAGGGGTGAGGTGAGTAGCTGTCTTCCGTGGTTTCCCAACGCTGACCTGAATGCCGCTCGGACGTCTTGCTGTCCGGCTTGCCAGGCAATATTGCAACAAGTTGTTTAAGAGTCCTAGCGTGTGCTCAAAACCAAACGCGAATTTATCAGGTCCCTAGTGACACAGGTGTTAAATGACTAGGGACCCCTGTTTCTCGCGAAAAGAATTTTGCCTCAGTATGTTTCAGTGAATTACGTGCACACTGCAACGGTGCTTCATGGTTATTGGCAGTGTGTCTATGCCTGTCATTGAGCCAATTCCAATAACGTTCCCGCCACACCACACGTATGTGATTTTCCTGGAGAATCCCAAGGTTCGCAGTTTTGTTGTGGCACAGTAACCTTGTTCTGATTGGCACAGTCAAATTAAAGACGTCTCTGCCAATTACTACTTTACTTGGGACGTCAATACGCACATTAGATTTAAGTTGTAAATGGCTACCTACTGGAAAATGCTCCATGATTCTGTGGCCAGGGACACTTTATTTTTGCGGGAAGAATTTTCACCAGCTTGTTCCAATGTCATACGTGCACATACGCAGCTTTGCTTCATGGTTATTGGCAGAGTGTATCTATGAAGCGACGTTTCATTTACCTGTGCATGTGAAACTAAAAAAGAGCTATTCTCTTAATTTGCAATCAAAAACCAAACTCATAATGTAAGTCCCTGTTTCCCGAATTAAATATACTACCATTTTATTCAGAATATGTTTAGAGTTTATTGTTATTAATTAAAGTAAATGTTGATAATTTTAGATAAACACATTTTCCTGGCCATTATGCTACAAGGAACCAATATAAATTAAAACCTAAATACCATAAAACCCCAACATTTTCAAGAGGAGTTCAACATAATGGTATTACATTATATAATAAACGACCAAAAAATATTATATTACTAAAAAATTCCGCAGAATTTAAGAGAGAACTAAAAATTATCTAACTATTAAAAATTTAAATTCAATCTCAGGTGTTTGTGATTTATAATGGGCATTTGTTACAAATGTTTATAAATGAGTATGGCTCACTCTGTGTGTGTCAAATTGTAGTATAACGAGTACAAAGTTTGTTGTTTTGACAAGTAGTTACAACACATCCTTTCGTTATAATTTTTTATACAGAGTATATGTGACTGTAAGTAAATATGTTCATATATATATATTATATATATTATATATATATATTTTTTTTTAATATTGTTCATGTTGACACAAGCCCATATCCCCAACGTGTACTGCTAACAAGGAGATCTAGAGGTGGATTATTGAATTAAAATAAAGTTACTGCGACAACTAACGTCTGTGATTTCTGGATAGGCTACCAAGAAGTCGAGAATTAGAAACAACCAATCGCTGACCACGAAACGGGGCTGCCGATGCGCACATAAGACACTGAAATATGCTGATGAAAAATTATTTTACCGAAAACAAAAAATAAAACCATGTGTTGTTAGTAATGGATGACGTGGTATTAAACGTGCTGACAAACTAAATTATTTGTATTCTACGTAGATATTATTTTTCTCGCGTCTCATTTGCTTCGTTTTTCATTATTTTATGTTCGATGGCGTTTTTTGGCACAACCTTTATGTGAACGAGAAAACTTGGGATTATATTTCAAGTGTTCAGTTTGAGACTGAAAAGGTGTTTGGGGACAAAAATAATTAGTAATTATTAATTAGCGCCGAGCACTCGTTTCCTTTAGGATTTTAGTGTACAGTTATATATAACTAATTAAACACTTTTGTATTTTACCATTTAAGGGAATTCACATGTCAAAGTCGTAATCTTACTGTAATATATCAGTAAAATAATTTTTAAAAAATTCTTACTAAATAAATGTAGATATTTAAAGCAAACATTCAGGCACAGATATACCTAAAGTTAGTTGCCTTTCTAATTACACAGAAAAGTTTTTTGTTTCGCAAAAAGGTGTCTATTTATAAAAAGTTTACCTTCATTCGAGAAATTTTAACAATGCAATTACTTCTCTCTTGTTGATAATGTATCATAAATTATCACAGTGCATTTATTTCTAATGTCAATTATGTTATTTCCTTCGACTAGGGTAGTTTTTCGTAACTATTCGTACGAACTGAACACAGTAAAATTGTGACTGTCAAGCCCTAACCCTACGAAATATACTATTTTACTAGCGGAAAACGACCATCCATTATACGTATTACTTAAGCATTGTTTGGAACAAATAAAATATTATTTTATGAAACAAGCATTAGTTAACAAGATAACATAACAATGGCCAAATATTACTGGAAGATTTACTCGAGCTTAGTTGAATGACTTTGTCTAATATTAAAGTATTAAATTGTTTGATTTTAATTTTTATGTTTAAATCGTACATTCGAGTAAGCGTGATCTAAACATTTCTTAATCCGTTTAGTGGTGCTAGCTTTCTTGGAGGTGCATATGTGAAAAATGCCGATATTAGTTTTTAAAAGAACTTTACGATTACTTGTTAAAACTGAAATAACTCGACAGTAATGAAAATAATATAGTTGAAAAAAATTCTACTGCATATTTAAAATTTTGTTAGTGCATCGCAAAGTGTAAACTTTTTTGTTCTAATGCATTTTACTTTAATTTCTTTTTCTTTTAATATAAAAAAGAATTCATTGCCGATACGTCGAACTCTGGCACTTTTTGCACAGGCAGCGAAAGCCGATCATTCTGTTCTTGGCACATGGAAGGTTAACATTTAAAGGGGCGGTTCACACAAAATTGTAATTGTTTTAATAATTTATATATTTGTGTAAGAAATGGTTTTTTATTTAAATATGCACTGTGGCTATTTTAACTGTAAGCAAAAAAAAATTATGAATATTGTCAATGTTTAGTTTTAAATTTAGTAATTATTTATGTATACAAAATAAAGTTTAATGGAGTATTATTTTTTACAGGCCTTGACGTAGCCAGTGAAAGCGTTCTTCAGTGGGAATTATTTCATTTCGGTATGTCAGTTGTTTTTCGATTCTATCACAAAACCGTCTTATGCAACTTTGAACTTTCACATGTCATTCCACAGAAGCTGTGAAAGCTAAAAATATTTAGTTACAGCAAAAATAGTCACTCTATATGCCTACAAAACAAACCATATCTCATACAAATATAAAAATTACTAAAACAATTACAATTCACAGTGAACAGACCCCTTAAGGGGGAGTGTTAGACAATTTTTTGTATTTTCATTTTTTGAGCCATGGCATTTGTTCACATTGTATCATACATATTTTCTCTTCGACAAAGCATAGGATATATTCTTGGGAAACTGCTTGACATAAATAATAATGGAATATTCAATAATTTGTAATGCAGAATCGTTGCAATAGAATATAGGTTAACTTTCAAGAATTCTCTTGTAATGATTCTAAATGACAAATCAATGAAAGAATCCATTGTTATTTGTCAATCAGTTTAATCAGTTTACCAAGACTATATCGTATGCTTTGTCAAAAAGGAAAACTTCGATAATACAATTAGAATAAATGTTATGGCTCAAACACTGAAAATACTGTAAAATTGTCTAACACTCCCCCTTAACGCGGCAAGAATGTCGGCAATCGCTAACGCCTATCAACCTACGTAGGAAGTTACCTTAGGTGCCATAGTCGCTTGTTGAGCGTCGCGGCGTGGCGGCAGATAAAGGAGCTCTTGTCGGCAGCTCGGCGCGCCGGATTCAATTACGCCAGGGGTCGTGGAGCGTGGCTAATTAAGGCCCCGCGACTGTAGACGGGAGGCCGACCCTGTTTTCACCCCCTTTTCTCCCTCCTCTACCCCAACCGTACACACACTTCGGGCTGACTCCGAATCTACCGAAGTGTTGTGGAGACATACCGAAATTATGGTACATGATACCATTTTATAGAACACAGTATCAATATTTTGGTACACAATACCAACATTTTGGTACTTGATACCAATATTAGCTTAAGCCCTGATAAACGTGATTTATTTAAATTTTCAGTCATCTTTCCCACTTTCGTGAACACGTTGTAGGAAAATCTTGGCCGGGGTTAGTACTTTAAGGCCTCGCTCTTTGTTTTGCAGTGGTTTCGAAAAAAAATTAATACAATTTAATACATATATAAAAATACATTCTTACAGTTTTAATAATTATATATTATCGTTTTTATCTGAATTTTTCTGTTGCAATACACCAAACGGATTTTTAGGTTTTTGCCACTGAAGTATCACATATTTTGCATTATGCCAAAATGAAGCAAAATAATTTTTTGATAGCAAACGGCACATTATTTTAAACAACGGTTTGACAAAATTGTGTATCGTACGAATGTACACAGTCTCAAATTTTTTCAAAGCATTTGGTTAAAAAAACATTGGAGTTATTGACAATTGTTTGAAACGAATTAAAGATCATGGCCTTAAATAGTAGACCGAACCCAACACAGCCAACACCCTAGTTTTTATTAACTCTAACTACTGTCCATAATGTCTTCAAATCAAGTCAGGATATAAGGTAGTAACCTATACATACACCACAGAAATGCAACAAACATTATAAGTTTCATTCTTACCCACTCTAAACAGTCCTATCGTTCCACGCAGCTTATGACACAACCAATGTACTGTGCGCCGTTCATTAATAGTCAACAGTGTTCTAATAAAAAAACTTATAAAACATGATTTAAATGGGAAATGCTAAATTTAATTTATCGAATTTCTGCAATAACTTCTGTTGTAAGATATTCTTGGTAAATGTGACAATGTTGAGGCATAGAAGATATTTGTAATAGG